>JASGCC010002317.1:0-29208 GCA_030067915.1 Hydractinia echinata
CGGGATTTACGGGAAATCGCGGGTTTTCGGTTGCCGGCGATTAAACTGCTTTCATTCGGCGTCTCATCAAAAATGAAAATATTTTTGAAAACTACAAGTCTCATGGGTTTTAGTGGTGAAAAAATAATTTTAAAAATCGTTCGGGAAATGAGTTTACTCCCTGCTTACTTTCTTTGTATACATTCGACTATACGGGATTTACGGGAAATCGCGGGTTTTCGGTTGCCGGCGATTAAACTGCTTTCATTCGGCGTCTCATCAAAAATGAAAATATTTTTGAAAACTACAAGTCTCATGGGTTTTAGTGGTGAAAAAATATTTTAAAAATCGTTCGGGAAATGAGTTTACTCCCTGCTTACTTTCTTTGTATACATTCGACTATACGGGATTTACGGGAAATCGCGGGTTTTCGGTTGCCGGCGATTAAACTGCTTTCATTCGGCGTCTCATCAAAAATGAAAATATTTTTGAAAACTACAAGTCTCATGGGTTTTAGTGGTGAAAAAATAATTTTAAAAATCGTTCGGGAAATGAGTTTACTCCCTGCTTACTTTCTTTGTATACATTCGACTATACGGGATTTACGGGAAATCGCGGGTTTTCGGTTGCCGGCGATTAAACTGCTTTCATTCGGCGTCTCATCAAAAATGAAAATATTTTTGAAAACTACAAGTCTCATGGGTTTTAGTGGTGAAAAAATAATTTTAAAAATCGTTCGGGAAATGAGTTTACTCCCTGCTTACTTTCTTTGTATACATTCGACTATACGGGATTTACGGGAAATCGCGGGTTTTCGGTTGCCGGCGATTAAACTGCTTTCATTCGGCGTCTCATCAAAAATGAAAATATTTTTGAAAACTACAAGTCTCATGGGTTTTAGTGGTGAAAAAATAATTTTAAAAATCGTTCGGGAAATGAGTTTACTCCCTGCTTACTTTCTTTGTATACATTCGACTATACGGGATTTACGGGAAATCGCGGGTTTTCGGTTGCCGGCGATTAAACTGCTTTCATTCGGCGTCTCATCAAAAATGAAAATATTTTTGAAAACTACAAGTCTCATGGGTTTTAGTGGTGAAAAAATAATTTTAAAAATCGTTCGGGAAATGAGTTTACTCCCTGCTTACTTTCTTTGTATACATTCGACTATACGGGATTTACGGGAAATCGCGGGTTTTCGGTTGCCGGCGATTAAACTGCTTTCATTCGGCGTCTCATCAAAAATGAAAATATTTTTGAAAACTACAAGTCTCATGGGTTTTAGTGGTGAAAAAATAATTTTAAAAATCGTTCGGGAAATGAGTTTACTCCCTGCTTACTTTCTTTGTATACATTCGACTATACGGGATTTACGGGAAATCGCGGGTTTTCGGTTGCCGGCGATTAAACTGCTTTCATTCGGCGTCTCATCAAAAATGAAAATATTTTTGAAAACTACAAGTCTCATGGGTTTTAGTGGTGAAAAAATAATTTTAAAAATCGTTCGGGAAATGAGTTTACTCCCTGCTTACTTTCTTTGTATACATTCGACTATACGGGAGGGATTTACGGGAAATCGCGGGTTTTCGGTTGCCGGCGATTAAACTGCTTTCATTCGGCGTCTCATCAAAAATGAAAATATTTTTGAAAACTACAAGTCTCATGGGTTTTAGTGGTGAAAAAATAATTTTAAAAATCGTTCGGGAAATGAGTTTACTCCCTGCTTACTTTCTTTGTATACATTCGACTATACGGGATTTACGGGAAATCGCGGGTTTTCGGTTGCCGGCGATTAAACTGCTTTCATTCGGCGTCTCATCAAAAATGAAAATATTTTTGAAAACTACAAGTCTCATGGGTTTTAGTGGTGAAAAAATAATTTTAAAAATCGTTCGGGAAATGAGTTTACTCCCTGCTTACTTTCTTTGTATACATTCGACTATACGGGCCGATATTTACGGGAAATCGCGGGTTTTCGGTTGCCGGCGATTAAACTGCTTTCATTCGGCGTCTCATCAAAAATGAAAATATTTTTGAAAACTACAAGTCTCATGGGTTTTAGTGGTGAAAAAATAATTTTAAAAATCGTTCGGGAAATGAGTTTACTCCCTGCTTACTTTCTTTGTATACATTCGACTATACGGGATTTACGGGAAATCGCGGGTTTTCGGTTGCCGGCGATTAAACTGCTTTCATTCGGCGTCTCATCAAAAATGAAAATATTTTTGAAAACTACAAGTCTCATGGGTTTTAGTGGTGAAAAAATAATTTTAAAAATCGTTCGGGAAATGAGTTTACTCCCTGCTTACTTTCTTTGTATACATTCGACTATACGGGATTTACGGGAAATCGCGGGTTTTCGGTTGCCGGCGATTAAACTGCTTTCATTCGGCGTCTCATCAAAAATGAAAATATTTTTGAAAACTACAAGTCTCATGGGTTTTAGTGGTGAAAAAATAATTTTAAAAATCGTTCGGGAAATGAGTTTACTCCCTGCTTACTTTCTTTGTATACATTCGACTATACGAGGGGATTTACGGGAAATCGCGGGTTTTCGGTTGCCGGATTAAACTGCTTTCATTCGGCGTCTCATCAAAAATGAAAATATTTTTGAAAACTACAAGTCTCATGGGTTTTAGTGGTGAAAAAATAATTTTAAAAATCGTTCGGGAAATGAGTTTACTCCCTGCTTACTTTCTTTGTATACATTCGACTATACGGGATTTACGGGAAATCGCGGGTTTTCGGTTGCCGGCGATTAAACTGCTTTCATTCGGCGTCTCATCAAAAATGAAAATATTTTTGAAAACTACAAGTCTCATGGGTTTTAGTGGTGAAAAAATAATTTTAAAAATCGTTCGGGAAATGAGTTTACTCCCTGCTTACTTTCTTTGTATACATTCGACTATACGGGATTTACGGGAAATCGCGGGTTTTCGGTTGCCGGCGATTAAACTGCTTTCATTCGGCGTCTCATCAAAAATGAAAATATTTTTGAAAACTACAAGTCTCATGGGTTTTAGTGGTGAAAAAATAATTTTAAAAATCGTTCGGGAAATGAGTTTACTCCCTGCTTACTTTCTTTGTATACATTCGACTATACGGGATTTACGGGAAATCGCGGGTTTTCGGTTGCCGGCGATTAAACTGCTTTCATTCGGCGTCTCATCAAAAATGAAAATATTTTTGAAAACTACAAGTCTCATGGGTTTTAGTGGTGAAAAAATAATTTTAAAAATCGTTCGGGAAATGAGTTTACTCCCTGCTTACTTTCTTTGTATACATTCGACTATACGGGATTTACGGGAAATCGCGGGTTTTCGGTTGCCGGCGATTAAACTGCTTTCATTCGGCGTCTCATCAAAAATGAAAATATTTTTGAAAACTACAAGTCTCATGGGTTTTAGTGGTGAAAAAATAATTTTAAAAATCGTTCGGGAAATGAGTTTACTCCCTGCTTACTTTCTTTGTATACATTCGACTATACGGGATTTACGGGAAATCGCGGGTTTTCGGTTGCCGGCGATTAAACTGCTTTCATTCGGCGTCTCATCAAAAATGAAAATATTTTTGAAAACTACAAGTCTCATGGGTTTTAGTGGTGAAAAAATAATTTTAAAAATCGTTCGGGAAATGAGTTTACTCCCTGCTTACTTTCTTTGTATACATTCGACTATACGGGATTTACGGGAAATCGCGGGTTTTCGGTTGCCGGCGATTAAACTGCTTTCATTCGGCGTCTCATCAAAAATGAAAATATTTTTGAAAACTACAAGTCTCATGGGTTTTAGTGGTGAAAAAATAATTTTAAAAATCGTTCGGGAAATGAGTTTACTCCCTGCTTACTTTCTTTGTATACATTCGACTATACGGGATTTACGGGAAATCGCGGGTTTTCGGTTGCCGGCGATTAAACTGCTTTCATTCGGCGTCTCATCAAAAATGAAAATATTTTTGAAAACTACAAGTCTCATGGGTTTTAGTGGTGAAAAAATAATTTTAAAAATCGTTCGGGAAATGAGTTTACTCCCTGCTTACTTTCTTTGTATACATTCGACTATACGGGATTTACGGGAAATCGCGGGTTTTCGGTTGCCGGCGATTAAACTGCTTTCATTCGGCGTCTCATCAAAAATGAAAATATTTTTGAAAACTACAAGTCTCATGGGTTTTAGTGGTGAAAAAATAATTTTAAAAATCGTTCGGGAAATGAGTTTACTCCCTGCTTACTTTCTTTGTATACATTCGACTATACGGGATTTACGGGAAATCGCGGGTTTTCGGTTGCCGGCGATTAAACTGCTTTCATTCGGCGTCTCATCAAAAATGAAAATATTTTTGAAAACTACAAGTCTCATGGGTTTTAGTGGTGAAAAAATAATTTTAAAAATCGTTCGGGAAATGAGTTTACTCCCTGCTTACTTTCTTTGTATACATTCGACTATACGGGATTTACGGGAAATCGCGGGTTTTCGGTTGCCGGCGATTAAACTGCTTTCATTCGGCGTCTCATCAAAAATGAAAATATTTTTGAAAACTACAAGTCTCATGGGTTTTAGTGGTGAAAAAATAATTTTAAAAATCGTTCGGGAAATGAGTTTACTCCCTGCTTACTTTCTTTGTATACATTCGACTATACGGGATTTACGGGAAATCGCGGGTTTTCGGTTGCCGGCGATTAAACTGCTTTCATTCGGCGTCTCATCAAAAATGAAAATATTTTTGAAAACTACAAGTCTCATGGGTTTTAGTGGTGAAAAAATAATTTTAAAAATCGTTCGGGAAATGAGTTTACTCCCTGCTTACTTTCTTTGTATACATTCGACTATACGGGATTTACGGGAAATCGCGGGTTTTCGGTTGCCGGCGATTAAACTGCTTTCATTCGGCGTCTCATCAAAAATGAAAATATTTTTGAAAACTACAAGTCTCATGGGTTTTAGTGGTGAAAAAATAATTTTAAAAATCGTTCGGGAAATGAGTTTACTCCCTGCTTACTTTCTTTGTATACATTCGACTATACGGGATTTACGGGAAATCGCGGGTTTTCGGTTGCCGGCGATTAAACTGCTTTCATTCGGCGTCTCATCAAAAATGAAAATATTTTTGAAAACTACAAGTCTCATGGGTTTTAGTGGTGAAAAAATAATTTTAAAAATCGTTCGGGAAATGAGTTTACTCCCTGCTTACTTTCTTTGTATACATTCGACTATACGGGATTTACGGGAAATCGCGGGTTTTCGGTTGCCGGCGATTAAACTGCTTTCATTCGGCGTCTCATCAAAAATGAAAATATTTTTGAAAACTACAAGTCTCATGGGTTTTAGTGGTGAAAAAATAATTTTAAAAATCGTTCGGGAAATGAGTTTACTCCCTGCTTACTTTCTTTGTATACATTCGACTATACGGGATTTACGGGAAATCGCGGGTTTTCGGTTGCCGGCGATTAAACTGCTTTCATTCGGCGTCTCATCAAAAATGAAAATATTTTTGAAAACTACAAGTCTCATGGGTTTTAGTGGTGAAAAAATAATTTTAAAAATCGTTCGGGAAATGAGTTTACTCCCTGCTTACTTTCTTTGTATACATTCGACTATACGGGATTTACGGGAAATCGCGGGTTTTCGGTTGCCGGCGATTAAACTGCTTTCATTCGGCGTCTCATCAAAAATGAAAATATTTTTGAAAACTACAAGTCTCATGGGTTTTAGTGGTGAAAAAATAATTTTAAAAATCGTTCGGGAAATGAGTTTACTCCCTGCTTACTTTCTTTGTATACATTCGACTATACGGGATTTACGGGAAATCGCGGGTTTTCGGTTGCCGGCGATTAAACTGCTTTCATTCGGCGTCTCATCAAAAATGAAAATATTTTTGAAAACTACAAGTCTCATGGGTTTTAGTGGTGAAAAAATAATTTTAAAAATCGTTCGGGAAATGAGTTTACTCCCTGCTTACTTTCTTTGTATACATTCGACTATACGGGATTTACGGGAAATCGCGGGTTTTCGGTTGCCGGCGATTAAACTGCTTTCATTCGGCGTCTCATCAAAAATGAAAATATTTTTGAAAACTACAAGTCTCATGGGTTTTAGTGGTGAAAAAATAATTTTAAAAATCGTTCGGGAAATGAGTTTACTCCCTGCTTACTTTCTTTGTATACATTCGACTATACGGGATTTACGGGAAATCGCGGGTTTTCGGTTGCCGGCGATTAAACTGCTTTCATTCGGCGTCTCATCAAAAATGAAAATATTTTTGAAAACTACAAGTCTCATGGGTTTTAGTGGTGAAAAAATAATTTTAAAAATCGTTCGGGAAATGAGTTTACTCCCTGCTTACTTTCTTTGTATACATTCGACTATACGGGATTTACGGGAAATCGCGGGTTTTCGGTTGCCGGCGATTAAACTGCTTTCATTCGGCGTCTCATCAAAAATGAAAATATTTTTGAAAACTACAAGTCTCATGGGTTTTAGTGGTGAAAAAATAATTTTAAAAATCGTTCGGGAAATGAGTTTACTCCCTGCTTACTTTCTTTGTATACATTCGACTATACGGGATTTACGGGAAATCGCGGGTTTTCGGTTGCCGGCGATTAAACTGCTTTCATTCGGCGTCTCATCAAAAATGAAAATATTTTTGAAAACTACAAGTCTCATGGGTTTTAGTGGTGAAAAAATAATTTTAAAAATCGTTCGGGAAATGAGTTTACTCCCTGCTTACTTTCTTTGTATACATTCGACTATACGGGATTTACGGGAAATCGCGGGTTTTCGGTTGCCGGCGATTAAACTGCTTTCATTCGGCGTCTCATCAAAAATGAAAATATTTTTGAAAACTACAAGTCTCATGGGTTTTAGTGGTGAAAAAATAATTTTAAAAATCGTTCGGGAAATGAGTTTACTCCCTGCTTACTTTCTTTGTATACATTCGACTATACGGGATTTACGGGAAATCGCGGGTTTTCGGTTGCCGGCGATTAAACTGCTTTCATTCGGCGTCTCATCAAAAATGAAAATATTTTTGAAAACTACAAGTCTCATGGGTTTTAGTGGTGAAAAAATAATTTTAAAAATCGTTCGGGAAATGAGTTTACTCCCTGCTTACTTTCTTTGTATACATTCGACTATACGGGATTTACGGGAAATCGCGGGTTTTCGGTTGCCGGCGATTAAACTGCTTTCATTCGGCGTCTCATCAAAAATGAAAATATTTTTGAAAACTACAAGTCTCATGGGTTTTAGTGGTGAAAAAATAATTTTAAAAATCGTTCGGGAAATGAGTTTACTCCCTGCTTACTTTCTTTGTATACATTCGACTATACGGGATTTACGGGAAATCGCGGGTTTTCGGTTGCCGGCGATTAAACTGCTTTCATTCGGCGTCTCATCAAAAATGAAAATATTTTTGAAAACTACAAGTCTCATGGGTTTTAGTGGTGAAAAAATAATTTTAAAAATCGTTCGGGAAATGAGTTTACTCCCTGCTTACTTTCTTTGTATACATTCGACTATACGGGATTTACGGGAAATCGCGGGTTTTCGGTTGCCGGCGATTAAACTGCTTTCATTCGGCGTCTCATCAAAAATGAAAATATTTTTGAAAACTACAAGTCTCATGGGTTTTAGTGGTGAAAAAATAATTTTAAAAATCGTTCGGGAAATGAGTTTACTCCCTGCTTACTTTCTTTGTATACATTCGACTATACGGGATTTACGGGAAATCGCGGGTTTTCGGTTGCCGGCGATTAAACTGCTTTCATTCGGCGTCTCATCAAAAATGAAAATATTTTTGAAAACTACAAGTCTCATGGGTTTTAGTGGTGAAAAAATAATTTTAAAAATCGTTCGGGAAATGAGTTTACTCCCTGCTTACTTTCTTTGTATACATTCGACTATACGGGATTTACGGGAAATCGCGGGTTTTCGGTTGCCGGCGATTAAACTGCTTTCATTCGGCGTCTCATCAAAAATGAAAATATTTTTGAAAACTACAAGTCTCATGGGTTTTAGTGGTGAAAAAATAATTTTAAAAATCGTTCGGGAAATGAGTTTACTCCCTGCTTACTTTCTTTGTATACATTCGACTATACGGGATTTACGGGAAATCGCGGGTTTTCGGTTGCCGGCGATTAAACTGCTTTCATTCGGCGTCTCATCAAAAATGAAAATATTTTTGAAAACTACAAGTCTCATGGGTTTTAGTGGTGAAAAAATAATTTTAAAAATCGTTCGGGAAATGAGTTTACTCCCTGCTTACTTTCTTTGTATACATTCGACTATACGGGATTTACGGGAAATCGCGGGTTTTCGGTTGCCGGCGATTAAACTGCTTTCATTCGGCGTCTCATCAAAAATGAAAATATTTTTGAAAACTACAAGTCTCATGGGTTTTAGTGGTGAAAAAATAATTTTAAAAATCGTTCGGGAAATGAGTTTACTCCCTGCTTACTTTCTTTGTATACATTCGACTATACGGGATTTACGGGAAATCGCGGGTTTTCGGTTGCCGGCGATTAAACTGCTTTCATTCGGCGTCTCATCAAAAATGAAAATATTTTTGAAAACTACAAGTCTCATGGGTTTTAGTGGTGAAAAAATAATTTTAAAAATCGTTCGGGAAATGAGTTTACTCCCTGCTTACTTTCTTTGTATACATTCGACTATACGGGATTTACGGGAAATCGCGGGTTTTCGGTTGCCGGCGATTAAACTGCTTTCATTCGGCGTCTCATCAAAAATGAAAATATTTTTGAAAACTACAAGTCTCATGGGTTTTAGTGGTGAAAAAATAATTTTAAAAATCGTTCGGGAAATGAGTTTACTCCCTGCTTACTTTCTTTGTATACATTCGACTATACGGGATTTACGGGAAATCGCGGGTTTTCGGTTGCCGGCGATTAAACTGCTTTCATTCGGCGTCTCATCAAAAATGAAAATATTTTTGAAAACTACAAGTCTCATGGGTTTTAGTGGTGAAAAAATAATTTTAAAAATCGTTCGGGAAATGAGTTTACTCCCTGCTTACTTTCTTTGTATACATTCGACTATACGGGATTTACGGGAAATCGCGGGTTTTCGGTTGCCGGCGATTAAACTGCTTTCATTCGGCGTCTCATCAAAAATGAAAATATTTTTGAAAACTACAAGTCTCATGGGTTTTAGTGGTGAAAAAATAATTTTAAAAATCGTTCGGGAAATGAGTTTACTCCCTGCTTACTTTCTTTGTATACATTCGACTATACGGGATTTACGGGAAATCGCGGGTTTTCGGTTGCCGGCGATTAAACTGCTTTCATTCGGCGTCTCATCAAAAATGAAAATATTTTTGAAAACTACAAGTCTCATGGGTTTTAGTGGTGAAAAAATAATTTTAAAAATCGTTCGGGAAATGAGTTTACTCCCTGCTTACTTTCTTTGTATACATTCGACTATACGGGATTTACGGGAAATCGCGGGTTTTCGGTTGCCGGCGATTAAACTGCTTTCATTCGGCGTCTCATCAAAAATGAAAATATTTTTGAAAACTACAAGTCTCATGGGTTTTAGTGGTGAAAAAATAATTTTAAAAATCGTTCGGGAAATGAGTTTACTCCCTGCTTACTTTCTTTGTATACATTCGACTATACGGGATTTACGGGAAATCGCGGGTTTTCGGTTGCCGGCGATTAAACTGCTTTCATTCGGCGTCTCATCAAAAATGAAAATATTTTTGAAAACTACAAGTCTCATGGGTTTTAGTGGTGAAAAAATAATTTTAAAAATCGTTCGGGAAATGAGTTTACTCCCTGCTTACTTTCTTTGTATACATTCGACTATACGGGATTTACGGGAAATCGCGGGTTTTCGGTTGCCGGCGATTAAACTGCTTTCATTCGGCGTCTCATCAAAAATGAAAATATTTTTGAAAACTACAAGTCTCATGGGTTTTAGTGGTGAAAAAATAATTTTAAAAATCGTTCGGGAAATGAGTTTACTCCCTGCTTACTTTCTTTGTATACATTCGACTATACGGGATTTACGGGAAATCGCGGGTTTTCGGTTGCCGGCGATTAAACTGCTTTCATTCGGCGTCTCATCAAAAATGAAAATATTTTTGAAAACTACAAGTCTCATGGGTTTTAGTGGTGAAAAAATAATTTTAAAAATCGTTCGGGAAATGAGTTTACTCCCTGCTTACTTTCTTTGTATACATTCGACTATACGGGATTTACGGGAAATCGCGGGTTTTCGGTTGCCGGCGATTAAACTGCTTTCATTCGGCGTCTCATCAAAAATGAAAATATTTTTGAAAACTACAAGTCTCATGGGTTTTAGTGGTGAAAAAATAATTTTAAAAATCGTTCGGGAAATGAGTTTACTCCCTGCTTACTTTCTTTGTATACATTCGACTATACGGGATTTACGGGAAATCGCGGGTTTTCGGTTGCCGGCGATTAAACTGCTTTCATTCGGCGTCTCATCAAAAATGAAAATATTTTTGAAAACTACAAGTCTCATGGGTTTTAGTGGTGAAAAAATAATTTTAAAAATCGTTCGGGAAATGAGTTTACTCCCTGCTTACTTTCTTTGTATACATTCGACTATACGGGATTTACGGGAAATCGCGGGTTTTCGGTTGCCGGCGATTAAACTGCTTTCATTCGGCGTCTCATCAAAAATGAAAATATTTTTGAAAACTACAAGTCTCATGGGTTTTAGTGGTGAAAAAATAATTTTAAAAATCGTTCGGGAAATGAGTTTACTCCCTGCTTACTTTCTTTGTATACATTCGACTATACGGGATTTACGGGAAATCGCGGGTTTTCGGTTGCCGGCGATTAAACTGCTTTCATTCGGCGTCTCATCAAAAATGAAAATATTTTTGAAAACTACAAGTCTCATGGGTTTTAGTGGTGAAAAAATAATTTTAAAAATCGTTCGGGAAATGAGTTTACTCCCTGCTTACTTTCTTTGTATACATTCGACTATACGGGATTTACGGGAAATCGCGGGTTTTCGGTTGCCGGCGATTAAACTGCTTTCATTCGGCGTCTCATCAAAAATGAAAATATTTTTGAAAACTAC
Organism: Hydractinia echinata; assembly: GCA_030067915.1. Lineage (NCBI taxonomy): Eukaryota > Metazoa > Cnidaria > Hydrozoa > Anthoathecata > Hydractiniidae > Hydractinia > Hydractinia echinata. The sequence continues at coordinate 11,049 of JASGCC010002317.1, forward strand.
AAGTCTCATGGGTTTTAGTGGTGAAAAAATAATTTTAAAAATCGTTCGGGAAATGAGTTTACTCCCTGCTTACTTTCTTTGTATACATTCGACTATACGGGATTTACGGGAAATCGCGGGTTTTCGGTTGCCGGCGATTAAACTGCTTTCATTCGGCGTCTCATCAAAAATGAAAATATTTTTGAAAACTACAAGTCTCATGGGTTTTAGTGGTGAAAAAATAATTTTAAAAATCGTTCGGGAAATGAGTTTACTCCCTGCTTACTTTCTTTGTATACATTCGACTATACGGGATTTACGGGAAATCGCGGGTTTTCGGTTGCCGGCGATTAAACTGCTTTCATTCGGCGTCTCATCAAAAATGAAAATATTTTTGAAAACTACAAGTCTCATGGGTTTTAGTGGTGAAAAAATAATTTTAAAAATCGTTCGGGAAATGAGTTTACTCCCTGCTTACTTTCTTTGTATACATTCGACTATACGGGATTTACGGGAAATCGCGGGTTTTCGGTTGCCGGCGATTAAACTGCTTTCATTCGGCGTCTCATCAAAAATGAAAATATTTTTGAAAACTACAAGTCTCATGGGTTTTAGTGGTGAAAAAATAATTTTAAAAATCGTTCGGGAAATGAGTTTACTCCCTGCTTACTTTCTTTGTATACATTCGACTATACGGGATTTACGGGAAATCGCGGGTTTTCGGTTGCCGGCGATTAAACTGCTTTCATTCGGCGTCTCATCAAAAATGAAAATATTTTTGAAAACTACAAGTCTCATGGGTTTTAGTGGTGAAAAAATAATTTTAAAAATCGTTCGGGAAATGAGTTTACTCCCTGCTTACTTTCTTTGTATACATTCGACTATACGGGATTTACGGGAAATCGCGGGTTTTCGGTTGCCGGCGATTAAACTGCTTTCATTCGGCGTCTCATCAAAAATGAAAATATTTTTGAAAACTACAAGTCTCATGGGTTTTAGTGGTGAAAAAATAATTTTAAAAATCGTTCGGGAAATGAGTTTACTCCCTGCTTACTTTCTTTGTATACATTCGACTATACGGGATTTACGGGAAATCGCGGGTTTTCGGTTGCCGGCGATTAAACTGCTTTCATTCGGCGTCTCATCAAAAATGAAAATATTTTTGAAAACTACAAGTCTCATGGGTTTTAGTGGTGAAAAAATAATTTTAAAAATCGTTCGGGAAATGAGTTTACTCCCTGCTTACTTTCTTTGTATACATTCGACTATACGGGATTTACGGGAAATCGCGGGTTTTCGGTTGCCGGCGATTAAACTGCTTTCATTCGGCGTCTCATCAAAAATGAAAATATTTTTGAAAACTACAAGTCTCATGGGTTTTAGTGGTGAAAAAATAATTTTAAAAATCGTTCGGGAAATGAGTTTACTCCCTGCTTACTTTCTTTGTATACATTCGACTATACGGGATTTACGGGAAATCGCGGGTTTTCGGTTGCCGGCGATTAAACTGCTTTCATTCGGCGTCTCATCAAAAATGAAAATATTTTTGAAAACTACAAGTCTCATGGGTTTTAGTGGTGAAAAAATAATTTTAAAAATCGTTCGGGAAATGAGTTTACTCCCTGCTTACTTTCTTTGTATACATTCGACTATACGGGATTTACGGGAAATCGCGGGTTTTCGGTTGCCGGCGATTAAACTGCTTTCATTCGGCGTCTCATCAAAAATGAAAATATTTTTGAAAACTACAAGTCTCATGGGTTTTAGTGGTGAAAAAATAATTTTAAAAATCGTTCGGGAAATGAGTTTACTCCCTGCTTACTTTCTTTGTATACATTCGACTATACGGGATTTACGGGAAATCGCGGGTTTTCGGTTGCCGGCGATTAAACTGCTTTCATTCGGCGTCTCATCAAAAATGAAAATATTTTTGAAAACTACAAGTCTCATGGGTTTTAGTGGTGAAAAAATAATTTTAAAAATCGTTCGGGAAATGAGTTTACTCCCTGCTTACTTTCTTTGTATACATTCGACTATACGGGATTTACGGGAAATCGCGGGTTTTCGGTTGCCGGCGATTAAACTGCTTTCATTCGGCGTCTCATCAAAAATGAAAATATTTTTGAAAACTACAAGTCTCATGGGTTTTAGTGGTGAAAAAATAATTTTAAAAATCGTTCGGGAAATGAGTTTACTCCCTGCTTACTTTCTTTGTATACATTCGACTATACGGGATTTACGGGAAATCGCGGGTTTTCGGTTGCCGGCGATTAAACTGCTTTCATTCGGCGTCTCATCAAAAATGAAAATATTTTTGAAAACTACAAGTCTCATGGGTTTTAGTGGTGAAAAAATAATTTTAAAAATCGTTCGGGAAATGAGTTTACTCCCTGCTTACTTTCTTTGTATACATTCGACTATACGGGATTTACGGGAAATCGCGGGTTTTCGGTTGCCGGCGATTAAACTGCTTTCATTCGGCGTCTCATCAAAAATGAAAATATTTTTGAAAACTACAAGTCTCATGGGTTTTAGTGGTGAAAAAATAATTTTAAAAATCGTTCGGGAAATGAGTTTACTCCCTGCTTACTTTCTTTGTATACATTCGACTATACGGGATTTACGGGAAATCGCGGGTTTTCGGTTGCCGGCGATTAAACTGCTTTCATTCGGCGTCTCATCAAAAATGAAAATATTTTTGAAAACTACAAGTCTCATGGGTTTTAGTGGTGAAAAAATAATTTTAAAAATCGTTCGGGAAATGAGTTTACTCCCTGCTTACTTTCTTTGTATACATTCGACTATACGGGATTTACGGGAAATCGCGGGTTTTCGGTTGCCGGCGATTAAACTGCTTTCATTCGGCGTCTCATCAAAAATGAAAATATTTTTGAAAACTACAAGTCTCATGGGTTTTAGTGGTGAAAAAATAATTTTAAAAATCGTTCGGGAAATGAGTTTACTCCCTGCTTACTTTCTTTGTATACATTCGACTATACGGGATTTACGGGAAATCGCGGGTTTTCGGTTGCCGGCGATTAAACTGCTTTCATTCGGCGTCTCATCAAAAATGAAAATATTTTTGAAAACTACAAGTCTCATGGGTTTTAGTGGTGAAAAAATAATTTTAAAAATCGTTCGGGAAATGAGTTTACTCCCTGCTTACTTTCTTTGTATACATTCGACTATACGGGATTTACGGGAAATCGCGGGTTTTCGGTTGCCGGCGATTAAACTGCTTTCATTCGGCGTCTCATCAAAAATGAAAATATTTTTGAAAACTACAAGTCTCATGGGTTTTAGTGGTGAAAAAATAATTTTAAAAATCGTTCGGGAAATGAGTTTACTCCCTGCTTACTTTCTTTGTATACATTCGACTATACGGGATTTACGGGAAATCGCGGGTTTTCGGTTGCCGGCGATTAAACTGCTTTCATTCGGCGTCTCATCAAAAATGAAAATATTTTTGAAAACTACAAGTCTCATGGGTTTTAGTGGTGAAAAAATAATTTTAAAAATCGTTCGGGAAATGAGTTTACTCCCTGCTTACTTTCTTTGTATACATTCGACTATACGGGATTTACGGGAAATCGCGGGTTTTCGGTTGCCGGCGATTAAACTGCTTTCATTCGGCGTCTCATCAAAAATGAAAATATTTTTGAAAACTACAAGTCTCATGGGTTTTAGTGGTGAAAAAATAATTTTAAAAATCGTTCGGGAAATGAGTTTACTCCCTGCTTACTTTCTTTGTATACATTCGACTATACGGGATTTACGGGAAATCGCGGGTTTTCGGTTGCCGGCGATTAAACTGCTTTCATTCGGCGTCTCATCAAAAATGAAAATATTTTTGAAAACTACAAGTCTCATGGGTTTTAGTGGTGAAAAAATAATTTTAAAAATCGTTCGGGAAATGAGTTTACTCCCTGCTTACTTTCTTTGTATACATTCGACTATACGGGATTTACGGGAAATCGCGGGTTTTCGGTTGCCGGCGATTAAACTGCTTTCATTCGGCGTCTCATCAAAAATGAAAATATTTTTGAAAACTACAAGTCTCATGGGTTTTAGTGGTGAAAAAATAATTTTAAAAATCGTTCGGGAAATGAGTTTACTCCCTGCTTACTTTCTTTGTATACATTCGACTATACGGGATTTACGGGAAATCGCGGGTTTTCGGTTGCCGGCGATTAAACTGCTTTCATTCGGCGTCTCATCAAAAATGAAAATATTTTTGAAAACTACAAGTCTCATGGGTTTTAGTGGTGAAAAAATAATTTTAAAAATCGTTCGGGAAATGAGTTTACTCCCTGCTTACTTTCTTTGTATACATTCGACTATACGGGATTTACGGGAAATCGCGGGTTTTCGGTTGCCGGCGATTAAACTGCTTTCATTCGGCGTCTCATCAAAAATGAAAATATTTTTGAAAACTACAAGTCTCATGGGTTTTAGTGGTGAAAAAATAATTTTAAAAATCGTTCGGGAAATGAGTTTACTCCCTGCTTACTTTCTTTGTATACATTCGACTATACGGGATTTACGGGAAATCGCGGGTTTTCGGTTGCCGGCGATTAAACTGCTTTCATTCGGCGTCTCATCAAAAATGAAAATATTTTTGAAAACTACAAGTCTCATGGGTTTTAGTGGTGAAAAAATAATTTTAAAAATCGTTCGGGAAATGAGTTTACTCCCTGCTTACTTTCTTTGTATACATTCGACTATACGGGATTTACGGGAAATCGCGGGTTTTCGGTTGCCGGCGATTAAACTGCTTTCATTCGGCGTCTCATCAAAAATGAAAATATTTTTGAAAACTACAAGTCTCATGGGTTTTAGTGGTGAAAAAATAATTTTAAAAATCGTTCGGGAAATGAGTTTACTCCCTGCTTACTTTCTTTGTATACATTCGACTATACGGGATTTACGGGAAATCGCGGGTTTTCGGTTGCCGGCGATTAAACTGCTTTCATTCGGCGTCTCATCAAAAATGAAAATATTTTTGAAAACTACAAGTCTCATGGGTTTTAGTGGTGAAAAAATAATTTTAAAAATCGTTCGGGAAATGAGTTTACTCCCTGCTTACTTTCTTTGTATACATTCGACTATACGGGATTCGGGATTTACGGGAAATCGCGGGTTTTCGGTTGCCGGCGATTAAACTGCTTTCATTCGGCGTCTCATCAAAAATGAAAATATTTTTGAAAACTACAAGTCTCATGGGTTTTAGTGGTGAAAAAATAATTTTAAAAATCGTTCGGGAAATGAGTTTACTCCCTGCTTACTTTCTTTGTATACATTCGACTATACGGGATTTACGGGAAATCGCGGGTTTTCGGTTGCCGGCGATTAAACTGCTTTCATTCGGCGTCTCATCAAAAATGAAAATATTTTTGAAAACTACAAGTCTCATGGGTTTTAGTGGTGAAAAAATAATTTTAAAAATCGTTCGGGAAATGAGTTTACTCCCTGCTTACTTTCTTTGTATACATTCGACTATACGGGATTTACGGGAAATCGCGGGTTTTCGGTTGCCGGCGATTAAACTGCTTTCATTCGGCGTCTCATCAAAAATGAAAATATTTTTGAAAACTACAAGTCTCATGGGTTTTAGTGGTGAAAAAATAATTTTAAAAATCGTTCGGGAAATGAGTTTACTCCCTGCTTACTTTCTTTGTATACATTCGACTATACGGGATTTACGGGAAATCGCGGGTTTTCGGTTGCCGGCGATTAAACTGCTTTCATTCGGCGTCTCATCAAAAATGAAAATATTTTTGAAAACTACAAGTCTCATGGGTTTTAGTGGTGAAAAAATAATTTTAAAAATCGTTCGGGAAATGAGTTTACTCCCTGCTTACTTTCTTTGTATACATTCGACTATACGGGATTTACGGGAAATCGCGGGTTTTCGGTTGCCGGCGATTAAACTGCTTTCATTCGGCGTCTCATCAAAAATGAAAATATTTTTGAAAACTACAAGTCTCATGGGTTTTAGTGGTGAAAAAATAATTTTAAAAATCGTTCGGGAAATGAGTTTACTCCCTGCTTACTTTCTTTGTATACATTCGACTATACGGGATTTACGGGAAATCGCGGGTTTTCGGTTGCCGGCGATTAAACTGCTTTCATTCGGCGTCTCATCAAAAATGAAAATATTTTTGAAAACTACAAGTCTCATGGGTTTTAGTGGTGAAAAAATAATTTTAAAAATCGTTCGGGAAATGAGTTTACTCCCTGCTTACTTTCTTTGTATACATTCGACTATACGGGATTTACGGGAAATCGCGGGTTTTCGGTTGCCGGCGATTAAACTGCTTTCATTCGGCGTCTCATCAAAAATGAAAATATTTTTGAAAACTACAAGTCTCATGGGTTTTAGTGGTGAAAAAATAATTTTAAAAATCGTTCGGGAAATGAGTTTACTCCCTGCTTACTTTCTTTGTATACATTCGACTATACGGGATTTACGGGAAATCGCGGGTTTTCGGTTGCCGGCGATTAAACTGCTTTCATTCGGCGTCTCATCAAAAATGAAAATATTTTTGAAAACTACAAGTCTCATGGGTTTTAGTGGTGAAAAAATAATTTTAAAAATCGTTCGGGAAATGAGTTTACTCCCTGCTTACTTTCTTTGTATACATTCGACTATACGGGATTTACGGGAAATCGCGGGTTTTCGGTTGCCGGCGATTAAACTGCTTTCATTCGGCGTCTCATCAAAAATGAAAATATTTTTGAAAACTACAAGTCTCATGGGTTTTAGTGGTGAAAAAATAATTTTAAAAATCGTTCGGGAAATGAGTTTACTCCCTGCTTACTTTCTTTGTATACATTCGACTATACGGGATTTACGGGAAATCGCGGGTTTTCGGTTGCCGGCGATTAAACTGCTTTCATTCGGCGTCTCATCAAAAATGAAAATATTTTTGAAAACTACAAGTCTCATGGGTTTTAGTGGTGAAAAAATAATTTTAAAAATCGTTCGGGAAATGAGTTTACTCCCTGCTTACTTTCTTTGTATACATTCGACTATACGGGATTTACGGGAAATCGCGGGTTTTCGGTTGCCGGCGATTAAACTGCTTTCATTCGGCGTCTCATCAAAAATGAAAATATTTTTGAAAACTACAAGTCTCATGGGTTTTAGTGGTGAAAAAATAATTTTAAAAATCGTTCGGGAAATGAGTTTACTCCCTGCTTACTTTCTTTGTATACATTCGACTATACGGGATTTACGGGAAATCGCGGGTTTTCGGTTGCCGGCGATTAAACTGCTTTCATTCGGCGTCTCATCAAAAATGAAAATATTTTTGAAAACTACAAGTCTCATGGGTTTTAGTGGTGAAAAAATAATTTTAAAAATCGTTCGGGAAATGAGTTTACTCCCTGCTTACTTTCTTTGTATACATTCGACTATACGGGATTTACGGGAAATCGCGGGTTTTCGGTTGCCGGCGATTAAACTGCTTTCATTCGGCGTCTCATCAAAAATGAAAATATTTTTGAAAACTACAAGTCTCATGGGTTTTAGTGGTGAAAAAATAATTTTAAAAATCGTTCGGGAAATGAGTTTACTCCCTGCTTACTTTCTTTGTATACATTCGACTATACGGGATTTACGGGAAATCGCGGGTTTTCGGTTGCCGGCGATTAAACTGCTTTCATTCGGCGTCTCATCAAAAATGAAAATATTTTTGAAAACTACAAGTCTCATGGGTTTTAGTGGTGAAAAAATAATTTTAAAAATCGTTCGGGAAATGAGTTTACTCCCTGCTTACTTTCTTTGTATACATTCGACTATACGGGATTTACGGGAAATCGCGGGTTTTCGGTTGCCGGCGATTAAACTGCTTTCATTCGGCGTCTCATCAAAAATGAAAATATTTTTGAAAACTACAAGTCTCATGGGTTTTAGTGGTGAAAAAATAATTTTAAAAATCGTTCGGGAAATGAGTTTACTCCCTGCTTACTTTCTTTGTATACATTCGACTATACGGGATTTACGGGAAATCGCGGGTTTTCGGTTGCCGGCGATTAAACTGCTTTCATTCGGCGTCTCATCAAAAATGAAAATATTTTTGAAAACTACAAGTCTCATGGGTTTTAGTGGTGAAAAAATAATTTTAAAAATCGTTCGGGAAATGAGTTTACTCCCTGCTTACTTTCTTTGTATACATTCGACTATACGGGATTTACGGGAAATCGCGGGTTTTCGGTTGCCGGCGATTAAACTGCTTTCATTCGGCGTCTCATCAAAAATGAAAATATTTTTGAAAACTACAAGTCTCATGGGTTTTAGTGGTGAAAAAATAATTTTAAAAATCGTTCGGGAAATGAGTTTACTCCCTGCTTACTTTCTTTGTATACATTCGACTATACGGGATTTACGGGAAATCGCGGGTTTTCGGTTGCCGGCGATTAAACTGCTTTCATTCGGCGTCTCATCAAAAATGAAAATATTTTTGAAAACTACAAGTCTCATGGGTTTTAGTGGTGAAAAAATAATTTTAAAAATCGTTCGGGAAATGAGTTTACTCCCTGCTTACTTTCTTTGTATACATTCGACTATACGGGATTTACGGGAAATCGCGGGTTTTCGGTTGCCGGCGATTAAACTGCTTTCATTCGGCGTCTCATCAAAAATGAAAATATTTTTGAAAACTACAAGTCTCATGGGTTTTAGTGGTGAAAAAATAATTTTAAAAATCGTTCGGGAAATGAGTTTACTCCCTGCTTACTTTCTTTGTATACATTCGACTATACGGGATTTACGGGAAATCGCGGGTTTTCGGTTGCCGGCGATTAAACTGCTTTCATTCGGCGTCTCATCAAAAATGAAAATATTTTTGAAAACTACAAGTCTCATGGGTTTTAGTGGTGAAAAAATAATTTTAAAAATCGTTCGGGAAATGAGTTTACTCCCTGCTTACTTTCTTTGTATACATTCGACTATACGGGATTTACGGGAAATCGCGGGTTTTCGGTTGCCGGCGATTAAACTGCTTTCATTCGGCGTCTCATCAAAAATGAAAATATTTTTGAAAACTACAAGTCTCATGGGTTTTAGTGGTGAAAAAATAATTTTAAAAATCGTTCGGGAAATGAGTTTACTCCCTGCTTACTTTCTTTGTATACATTCGACTATACGGGATTTACGGGAAATCGCGGGTTTTCGGTTGCCGGCGATTAAACTGCTTTCATTCGGCGTCTCATCAAAAATGAAAATATTTTTGAAAACTACAAGTCTCATGGGTTTTAGTGGTGAAAAAATAATTTTAAAAATCGTTCGGGAAATGAGTTTACTCCCTGCTTACTTTCTTTGTATACATTCGACTATACGGGATTTACGGGAAATCGCGGGTTTTCGGTTGCCGGCGATTAAACTGCTTTCATTCGGCGTCTCATCAAAAATGAAAATATTTTTGAAAACTACAAGTCTCATGGGTTTTAGTGGTGAAAAAATAATTTTAAAAATCGTTCGGGAAATGAGTTTACTCCCTGCTTACTTTCTTTGTATACATTCGACTATACGGGATTTACGGGAAATCGCGGGTTTTCGGTTGCCGGCGATTAAACTGCTTTCATTCGGCGTCTCATCAAAAATGAAAATATTTTTGAAAACTACAAGTCTCATGGGTTTTAGTGGTGAAAAAATAATTTTAAAAATCGTTCGGGAAATGAGTTTACTCCCTGCTTACTTTCTTTGTATACATTCGACTATACGGGATTTACGGGAAATCGCGGGTTTTCGGTTGCCGGCGATTAAACTGCTTTCATTCGGCGTCTCATCAAAAATGAAAATATTTTTGAAAACTACAAGTCTCATGGGTTTTAGTGGTGAAAAAATAATTTTAAAAATCGTTCGGGAAATGAGTTTACTCCCTGCTTACTTTCTTTGTATACATTCGACTATACGGGATTTACGGGAAATCGCGGGTTTTCGGTTGCCGGCGATTAAACTGCTTTCATTCGGCGTCTCATCAAAAATGAAAATATTTTTGAAAACTACAAGTCTCATGGGTTTTAGTGGTGAAAAAATAATTTTAAAAATCGTTCGGGAAATGAGTTTACTCCCTGCTTACTTTCTTTGTATACATTCGACTATACGGGATTTACGGGAAATCGCGGGTTTTCGGTTGCCGGCGATTAAACTGCTTTCATTCGGCGTCTCATCAAAAATGAAAATATTTTTGAAAACTACAAGTCTCATGGGTTTTAGTGGTGAAAAAATAATTTTAAAAATCGTTCGGGAAATGAGTTTACTCCCTGCTTACTTTCTTTGTATACATTCGACTATACGGGACGGGATTTACGGGAAATCGCGGGTTTTCGGTTGCCGGCGATTAAACTGCTTTCATTCGGCGTCTCATCAAAAATGAAAATATTTTTGAAAACTACAAGTCTCATGGGTTTTAGTGGTGAAAAAATAATTTTAAAAATCGTTCGGGAAATGAGTTTACTCCCTGCTTACTTTCTTTGTATACATTCGACTATACGGGATTTACGGGAAATCGCGGGTTTTCGGTTGCCGGCGATTAAACTGCTTTCATTCGGCGTCTCATCAAAAATGAAAATATTTTTGAAAACTACAAGTCTCATGGGTTTTAGTGGTGAAAAAATAATTTTAAAAATCGTTCGGGAAATGAGTTTACTCCCTGCTTACTTTCTTTGTATACATTCGACTATACGGGATTTACGGGAAATCGCGGGTTTTCGGTTGCCGGCGATTAAACTGCTTTCATTCGGCGTCTCATCAAAAATGAAAATATTTTTGAAAACTACAAGTCTCATGGGTTTTAGTGGTGAAAAAATAATTTTAAAAATCGTTCGGGAAATGAGTTTACTCCCTGCTTACTTTCTTTGTATACATTCGACTATACGGGATTTACGGGAAATCGCGGGTTTTCGGTTGCCGGCGATTAAACTGCTTTCATTCGGCGTCTCATCAAAAATGAAAATATTTTTGAAAACTACAAGTCTCATGGGTTTTAGTGGTGAAAAAATAATTTTAAAAATCGTTCGGGAAATGAGTTTACTCCCTGCTTACTTTCTTTGTATACATTCGACTATACGGGATTTACGGGAAATCGCGGGTTTTCGGTTGCCGGCGATTAAACTGCTTTCATTCGGCGTCTCATCAAAAATGAAAATATTTTTGAAAACTACAAGTCTCATGGGTTTTAGTGGTGAAAAAATAATTTTAAAAATCGTTCGGGAAATGAGTTTACTCCCTGCTTACTTTCTTTGTATACATTCGACTATACGGGATTTACGGGAAATCGCGGGTTTTCGGTTGCCGGCGATTAAACTGCTTTCATTCGGCGTCTCATCAAAAATGAAAATATTTTTGAAAACTACAAGTCTCATGGGTTTTAGTGGTGAAAAAATAATTTTAAAAATCGTTCGGGAAATGAGTTTACTCCCTGCTTACTTTCTTTGTATACATTCGACTATACGGGATTTACGGGAAATCGCGGGTTTTCGGTTGCCGGCGATTAAACTGCTTTCATTCGGCGTCTCATCAAAAATGAAAATATTTTTGAAAACTACAAGTCTCATGGGTTTTAGTGGTGAAAAAATAATTTTAAAAATCGTTCGGGAAATGAGTTTACTCCCTGCTTACTTTCTTTGTATACATTCGACTATACGGGATTTACGGGAAATCGCGGGTTTTCGGTTGCCGGCGATTAAACTGCTTTCATTCGGCGTCTCATCAAAAATGAAAATATTTTTGAAAACTACAAGTCTCATGGGTTTTAGTGGTGAAAAAATAATTTTAAAAATCGTTCGGGAAATGAGTTTACTCCCTGCTTACTTTCTTTGTATACATTCGACTATACGGGATTTACGGGAAATCGCGGGTTTTCGGTTGCCGGCGATTAAACTGCTTTCATTCGGCGTCTCATCAAAAATGAAAATATTTTTGAAAACTACAAGTCTCATGGGTTTTAGTGGTGAAAAAATAATTTTAAAAATCGTTCGGGAAATGAGTTTACTCCCTGCTTACTTTCTTTGTATACATTCGACTATACGGGATTTACGGGAAATCGCGGGTTTTCGGTTGCCGGCGATTAAACTGCTTTCATTCGGCGTCTCATCAAAAATGAAAATATTTTTGAAAACTACAAGTCTCATGGGTTTTAGTGGTGAAAAAATAATTTTAAAAATCGTTCGGGAAATGAGTTTACTCCCTGCTTACTTTCTTTGTATACATTCGACTATACGGGATTTACGGGAAATCGCGGGTTTTCGGTTGCCGGCGATTAAACTGCTTTCATTCGGCGTCTCATCAAAAATGAAAATATTTTTGAAAACTACAAGTCTCATGGGTTTTAGTGGTGAAAAAATAATTTTAAAAATCGTTCGGGAAATGAGTTTACTCCCTGCTTACTTTCTTTGTATACATTCGACTATACGGGATTTACGGGAAATCGCGGGTTTTCGGTTGCCGGCGATTAAACTGCTTTCATTCGGCGTCTCATCAAAAATGAAAATATTTTTGAAAACTACAAGTCTCATGGGTTTTAGTGGTGAAAAAATAATTTTAAAAATCGTTCGGGAAATGAGTTTACTCCCTGCTTACTTTCTTTGTATACATTCGACTATACGGGATTTACGGGAAATCGCGGGTTTTCGGTTGCCGGCGATTAAACTGCTTTCATTCGGCGTCTCATCAAAAATGAAAATATTTTTGAAAACTACAAGTCTCATGGGTTTTAGTGGTGAAAAAATAATTTTAAAAATCGTTCGGGAAATGAGTTTACTCCCTGCTTACTTTCTTTGTATACATTCGACTATACGGGATTTACGGGAAATCGCGGGTTTTCGGTTGCCGGCGATTAAACTGCTTTCATTCGGCGTCTCATCAAAAATGAAAATATTTTTGAAAACTACAAGTCTCATGGGTTTTAGTGGTGAAAAAATAATTTTAAAAATCGTTCGGGAAATGAGTTTACTCCCTGCTTACTTTCTTTGTATACATTCGACTATACGGGATTTACGGGAAATCGCGGGTTTTCGGTTGCCGGCGATTAAACTGCTTTCATTCGGCGTCTCATCAAAAATGAAAATATTTTTGAAAACTACAAGTCTCATGGGTTTTAGTGGTGAAAAAATAATTTTAAAAATCGTTCGGGAAATGAGTTTACTCCCTGCTTACTTTCTTTGTATACATTCGACTATACGGGATTTACGGGAAATCGCGGGTTTTCGGTTGCCGGCGATTAAACTGCTTTCATTCGGCGTCTCATCAAAAATGAAAATATTTTTGAAAACTACAAGTCTCATGGGTTTTAGTGGTGAAAAAATAATTTTAAAAATCGTTCGGGAAATGAGTTTACTCCCTGCTTACTTTCTTTGTATACATTCGACTATACGGGATTTACGGGAAATCGCGGGTTTTCGGTTGCCGGCGATTAAACTGCTTTCATTCGGCGTCTCATCAAAAATGAAAATATTTTTGAAAACTACAAGTCTCATGGGTTTTAGTGGTGAAAAAATAATTTTAAAAATCGTTCGGGAAATGAGTTTACTCCCTGCTTACTTTCTTTGTATACATTCGACTATACGGGATTTACGGGAAATCGCGGGTTTTCGGTTGCCGGCGATTAAACTGCTTTCATTCGGCGTCTCATCAAAAATGAAAATATTTTTGAAAACTACAAGTCTCATGGGTTTTAGTGGTGAAAAATAATTTTAAAAATCGTTCGGGAAATGAGTTTACTCCCTGCTTACTTTCTTTGTATACATTCGACTATACGGCGACGGGATTTACGGGAAATCGCGGGTTTTCGGTTGCCGGCGATTAAACTGCTTTCATTCGGCGTCTCATCAAAAATGAAAATATTTTTGAAACTACAAGTCTCATGGGTTTTAGTGGTGAAAAAATAATTTTAAAAATCGTTCGGGAAATGAGTTTACTCCCTGCTTACTTTCTTTGTATACATTCGACTATACGGGATTTACGGGAAATCGCGGGTTTTCGGTTGCCGGCGATTAAACTGCTTTCATTCGGCGTCTCATCAAAAATGAAAATATTTTGAAAACTACAAGTCTCATGGGTTTTAGTGGTGAAAAAATAATTTTAAAAATCGTTCGGGAAATGAGTTTACTCCCTGCTTACTTTCTTTGTATACATTCGACTATACGGCCGAGCCGGATTTACGGGAAATCGCGGGTTTTCGGTTGCCGGCGATTAAACTGCTTTCATTCGGCGTCTCATCAAAAATGAAAATATTTTTGAAAACTACAAGTCTCATGGGTTTTAGTGGTGAAAAAATAATTTTAAAAATCGTTCGGGAAATGAGTTTACTCCCTGCTTACTTTCTTTGTATACATTCGACTATACGGGGATTTACGGGAAATCGCGGGTGTTCGGTTGCCGGCGATTAAACTGCTTTCATTCGGCGTCTCATCAAAAATGAAAATATTTTTGAAAACTACAAGTCTCATGGGTTTTAGTGGTGAAAAAATAATTTTAAAAATCGTTCGGGAAATGAGTTTACTCCCTGCTTACTTTCTTTGTATACATTCGACTATACGGGCCGAGTCCGGGATTTACGGGAAATCGCGGTTTTCGGTTGCCGGCGATTAAACTGCTTTCATTCGGCGTCTCATCAAAAATGAAAATATTTTTGAAAACTACAAGTCTCATGGGTTTTAGTGGTGAAAAAATAATTTTAAAAATCGTTCGGGAAATGAGTTTACTCCCTGCTTACTTTCTTTGTATACATTCGACTATACGGGATTTACGGGAAATCGCGGGTTTTCGGTTGCCGGCGATTAAACTGCTTTCATTCGGCGTCTCATCAAAAATGAAAATATTTTTGAAAACTACAAGTCTCATGGGTTTTAGTGTGAAAAAATAATTTTAAAAATCGTTCGGGAAATGAGTTTACTCCCTGTTACTTTCTTTGTATACATTCGACTATACGGGCCGAGCCCGGGATTTACGGGAAATCGCGGGTTTTCGGTTGCCGGCGATTAAACTGTTTCATTCGGCGTCTCATCAAAAATGAAAATATTTTTGAAAACTACAAGTCTCATGGGTTTTAGTGGTGAAAAAATAATTTTAAAAATCGTTCGGGAAATGAGTTTACTCCCTGTACTTTCTTTGTATACATTCGACTATACGGGCCGAGTCCGGATTTACGGGAAATCGCGGGTTTTCGGTTGGGCGATTAAACTGCTTTCATTCGGCGTCTCATCAAAAATGAAAATATTTTTGAAAACTACAAGTCTCATGGGTTTAGTGGTGAAAAAATAATTTTAAAAATCGTTCGGGAAATGAGTTTACTCCCTGCTTACTTTCTTTGTATACATTCGACTCGATACGGGATTTACGGGAAATCGCGGGTTTTCGGTTGCCGGCGATTAAACTGCTTTCATTCGGCGTCTCATCAAAAATGAAAATATTTTTGAAAACTACAAGTCTCATGGGTTTTAGTGGTGAAAAAATAATTTTAAAAATCGTTCGGGAAATGAGTTTACTCCCTGCTTACTTTCTTTGTATACATTCGACTATACGGGATTTACGGGAAATCGCGGGTTTTCGGTTGCCGGCGATTAAACTGCTTTCATTCCGCGTCTCATCAAAAATGAAAATATTTTTTAAAACTACAAGTCTCATGGGTTAGTGGTGAAAAAATAATTTTAAAAATCGTTCGGGAAATGAGTTTACTCCCTGCTTACTTTCTTTGTATACATTCGACTATACGGCGAGCCGGGATTTACGGGAAATCGCGGGTTTTCGGTTGCCGGCGATTAAACTGCTTTCATTCGGCGTCTCATCAAAAATGAAAATATTTTTGAAAACTACAAGTCTCATGGGTTTTAGTGGTGAAAAAATAATTTTAAAAATCGTTCGGGAAATGAGTTTACTCCCTGCTTACTTTCTTTGTATACATTCGACTATACGCGGATTTACGGGAAATCGCGGGTTTTCGGTTGCCGGCGATTAAACTGCTTTCATTCGGCGTCTCATCAAAAATGAAAATATTTTTGAAAACTACAAGTCTCATGGTTTTAGTGGTGAAAAAATAATTTTAAAAATCGTTCGGGAAATGTTTACTCCCTGCTTACTTTCTTTGTATACATTCGACTATACGGCGAGTCCGGATTTACGGGAAATCGCGGGTTTTCGGTTGCCGGCGATTAAACTGCTTTCATTCGTCTCATCAAAAATGAAAAATATTTTTGAAAACTACAAGTCTCATGGGTTTTAGTGGTGAAAAAATAATTTTAAAAATCGTTCGGGAAATGAGTTTACTCCCTGCTTACTTTCTTTGTATACATTCGACTATACGGGATTTACGGGAAATCGCGGGTTTTCGGTTGCCGGCGATTAAACTGCTTTCATTCGGCGTCTCATCAAAAATGAAAATATTTTTGAAAACTACAAGTCTCATGGGTTTTAGTGGTGAAAAAATAATTTTAAAAATCGTTCGGGAAATGAGTTTACTCCCTGCTTACTTTCTTTGTATACATTCGACTATACGGGCCGACGGGATTTACGGGAAATCGCGGGTTTTCGGTTGCCGGCGATTAAACTGCTTTCATTCGGCGTCTCATCAAAAATGAAAATATTTTTGAAAACTACAAGTCTCATGGTTTTAGTGGTGAAAAAATAATTTTAAAAATCGTTCGGGAAATGAGTTTACTCCCTGCTTACTTTCTTTGTATACATTCGACTATACGGGGATTTACGGGAAATCGCGGGTTTTCGGTTGCCGGCGATTAAACTGCTTTCATTCGGCGTCTCATCAAAATGAAAATATTTTTGAAAACTACAAGTCTCATGGGTTTTAGTGGTGAAAAAATAATTTAAAAATCGTTCGGGAAATGAGTTTACTCCCTGCTTACTTTCTTTGTATACATTCGACATACGGGCCGTCCGGGATTTACGGAAATCGCGGGTTTTCGGTTGCCGGCGATTAAACTGCTTTCATTCGGCGTCTCATCAAAAATGAAATATTTTTGAAAACTACAAGTCTCATGGGTTTTAGTGGTGAAAAAATAATTTTAAAAATCGTTCGGGAAATGAGTTTACTCCCTGCTTCTTTGTATACATTCGACTATACGGCCGAGCCGGGATTTACGGAAATCGGGTTTTCGGTTGCCGGCGATTAAACTGCTTTCATTCGGCGTCTCATCAAAAATGAAAATATTTTTGAAAACTACAAGTCTCATGGGTTTTAGTGGTGAAAAAATAATTTTTAAAAATCGTTCGGGAAATGAGTTTACTCCCTGCTTACTTTCTTTGTATACATTCGACTATACCGGCCGAGTCCGGCATTTACGGGAAATCGCGGGTTTTCGGTTGCCGGCGATTAAACTGCTTTCATTCGGCGTCTCATCAAAAATGAAAATATTTTTGAAAACTACAAGTCTCATGGGTTTTAGTGGTGAAAAAATAATTTTAAAAATCGTTCGGGAAATGAGTTTACTCCCTGCTTACTTTCTTTGTATACATTCGACTATACGGGAATTACGGGAAATCGCGGGTTTTCGGTTGCCGGCGATTAAACTGCTTTCATTCGGCGTCTCATCAAAAATGAAAATATTTTTGAAAACTACAAGTCTCATGGTTTTAGTGGTGAAAAATAATTTTAAAAATCGTTCGGGAAATGAGTTTACTCCTGCTTACTTTCTTTGTATACATTCACTATACGCCGACCGGGATTTACGGGAAATCGCGGGTTTTCGGTTGCCGGCGATTAAACTGCTTTCATTCGGCGTCTCATCAAAAATGAAAATATTTTTGAAAACTACAAGTCTCATGGTTTTAGTGGTGAAAAAATAATTTTAAAAATCGTTCGGGAAATGAGTTTACTCCCTGCTTACTTTCTTTGTATACATTCGACTATACGGATTTACGGGAAATCGCGGGTTTTCGGTTGCCGGCGATTAAACTGCTTCATTCGGCGTCTCATCAAAAATGAAATATTTTTGAAAACTACAAGTCTCATGGGTTTTAGTGGTGAAAAAAAATTTTAAAAATCGTTCGGGAAATGAGTTTACTCCCTGCTTACTTTCTTTGTATACATTCGACTATACGGCCGAGTCCGGATTACGGGAAATCGCGGGTTTTCGGTTGCCGGCGATTAAACTGCTTTCATTCGTCGTTTCATCAAAAATGAAAATATTTTTGAAAACTACAAGTCTCATGGGTTTTAGTGGT
>JASGCC010002318.1:0-29207 GCA_030067915.1 Hydractinia echinata
GTCTAGTCCTTTCAGTCTCAATGGACTACGATGTATTAAGTCGTTTTCCTGAGCGCCAGGCCCTAAGAACGCTGCTAACTACGTGCACAGGCCTTCAAAGCCTGTAATATGGCCTTTTACGCCTAATAAGGAGCTTACACGTAAATCACGTGGTTCCACGTGCCCAGACAGGTGGCCATCGGTCTAGTCCTTTCAGTCTCAATGGACTACGATGTATTAAGTCGTTTTCCTGAGCGCCAGGCCTAAGAACGCTGCTAACTACGTGCACAGGCCTTCAAAGCCTGTAATATGGCCTTTTACAGCCTAATAGAGAGCTTACACGTAAATCACGTGGTTCCACGTGCCCAGACAGGTGGCCATCGGTCTAGTCCTTTCAGTCTCAATGGACTACGATGTATTAAGTCGTTTTCCTGAGCGCCAGGCCCTAAGAACGCTGCTAACTACGTGCACAGGCCTTCAAAGCCTGTAATATGGCCTTTTACAGCCTAATAGAGAGCTTACACGTAAATCACGTGGTTCCACGTGCCCAGACAGGTGCCATCGGTCTAGTCCTTTCAGTCTCAATGGACTACGATGTATTAAGTCGTTTTCCTGAGCGCCAGGCCCTAAGAACCCTGCTAACTACGTGCACAGGCCTTCAAAGCCTGTAATATGGCCTTTTACAGCCTAATAAGAGCTTACACGTAAATCACGTGGTTCCACGTGCCCAGACAGGTGGCCATCGGTCTAGTCCTTTCAGTCTCAATGGACTACGATGTATTAAGTCGTTTTCCTGAGCGCCAGGCCCTAAGAACGCTGCTAACTACGTGCACAGGCCTTCAAAGCCTGTAATATGGCCTTTTACAGCCTAATAGAGAGCTTACACGTAAATCACGTGGTTCCACGTGCCCAGACAGGTGGCCATCGGTCTAGTCCTTTCAGTCTCAATGGACTACGATGTATTAAGTCGTTTTCCTGAGCGCCAGGCCCTAAGAACGCTGCTAACTACGTGCACAGGCCTTCAAAGCCTGTAATATGGCCTTTTACAGCCTAATAGAGAGCTTACACGTAAATCACGTGGTTCCACGTGCCCAGACAGGTGGCCATCGGTCTAGTCCTTTCAGTCTCAATGGACTACGATGTATTAAGTCGTTTTCCTGAGCGCCAGGCCCTAAGAACGCTGCTAACTACGTGCACAGGCCTTCAAAGCCTGTAATATGGCCTTTTACAGCCTAATAGAGAGCTTACACGTAAATCACGTGGTTCCACGTGCCCAGACAGGTGGCCATCGGTCTAGTCCTTTCAGTCTCAATGGACTACGATGTATTAAGTCGTTTTCCTGAGCGCCAGGCCCTAAGAACGCTGCTAACTACGTGCACAGGCCTTCAAAGCCTGTAATATGGCCTTTTACGCCTAATAAGAGCTTACACGTAAATCACGTGGTTCCACGTGCCCAGACAGGTGGCCATCGGTCTAGTCCTTTCAGTCTCAATGGACTACGATGTATTAAGTCGTTTTCCTGAGCGCCAGGCCTAAGAACGCTGCTAACTACGTGCACAGGCCTTCAAAGCCTGTAATATGGCCTTTTACAGCCTAATAGAGAGCTTACACGTAAATCACGTGGTTCCACGTGCCCAGACAGGTGGCCATCGGTCTAGTCCTTTCAGTCTCAATGGACTACGATGTATTAAGTCGTTTTCCTGAGCGCCAGGCCCTAAGAACGCTGCTAACTACGTGCACAGGCCTTCAAAGCCTGTAATATGGCCTTTTACAGCCTAATAGAGAGCTTACACGTAAATCACGTGGTTCCACGTGCCCAGACAGGTGGCCATCGGTCTAGTCCTTTCAGTCTCAATGGACTACGATGTATTAAGTCGTTTTCCTGAGCGCCAGGCCCTAAGAACGCTGCTAACTACGTGCACAGGCCTTCAAAGCCTGTAATATGGCCTTTTACAGCCTAATAGAGAGCTTACACGTAAATCACGT
The DNA here is from genome assembly GCA_030067915.1 of Hydractinia echinata. Taxonomy (NCBI): domain Eukaryota; kingdom Metazoa; phylum Cnidaria; class Hydrozoa; order Anthoathecata; family Hydractiniidae; genus Hydractinia; species Hydractinia echinata. Next base: position 1,966 of record JASGCC010002318.1, read on the forward strand.
GGTTCCACGTGCCCAGACAGGTGGCCATCGGTCTAGTCCTTTCAGTCTCAATGGACTACGATGTATTAAGTCGTTTTCCTGAGCCAGGCCCTAAAACGCTGCTAACTACGTGCACAGGCCTTCAAAGCCTGTAATATGGCCTTTTACAGCCTAATAAGAGCTTACACGTAAATCACGTGGTTCCACGTGCCCAGACAGGTGGCCATCGGTCTAGTCCTTTCAGTCTCAATGGACTACGATGTATTAAGTCGTTTTCCTGAGCGCCAGGCCCTAAGAACGCTGCTAACTACGTGCACAGGCCTTCAAAGCCTGTAATATGGCCTTTTACAGCCTAATAGAGAGCTTACACGTAAATCACGTGGTTCCACGTGCCCAGACAGGTGGCCATCGGTCTAGTCCTTTCAGTCTCAATGGACTACGATGTATTAAGTCGTTTTCCTGAGCGCCAGGCCTAAGAACGCTGCTAACTACGTGCACAGGCCTTCAAAGCCTGTAATATGGCCTTTTACAGCCTAATAGAGAGCTTACACGTAAATCACGTGGTTCCACGTGCCCAGACAGGTGGCCATCGGTCTAGTCCTTTCAGTCTCAATGGACTACGATGTATTAAGTCGTTTTCCTGAGCGCCAGGCCTAAGAACGCTGCTAACTACGTGCACAGGCCTTCAAAGCCTGTAATATGGCCTTTTACAGCCTAATAGAGAGCTTACACGTAAATCACGTGGTTCCACGTGCCCAGACAGGTGGCCATCGGTCTAGTCCTTTCAGTCTCAATGGACTACGATGTATTAAGTCGTTTTCCTGAGCGCCAGGCCTAAGAACGCTGCTAACTACGTGCACAGGCCTTCAAAGCCTGTAATATGGCCTTTTACAGCCTAATAGAGAGCTTACACGTAAATCACGTGGTTCCACGTGCCCAGACAGGTGGCCATCGGTCTAGTCCTTTCAGTCTCAATGGACTACGATGTATTAAGTCGTTTTCCTGAGCGCCAGGCCTAAGAACGCTGCTAACTACGTGCACAGGCCTTCAAAGCCTGTAATATGGCCTTTTACAGCCTAATAGAGAGCTTACACGTAAATCACGTGGTTCCACGTGCCCAGACAGGTGGCCATCGGTCTAGTCCTTTCAGTCTCAATGGACTACGATGTATTAAGTCGTTTTCCTGAGCGCCAGGCCCTAAGAACGCTGCTAACTACGTGCACAGGCCTTCAAAGCCTGTAATATGGCCTTTTACAGCCTAATAGAGAGCTTACACGTAAATCACGTGGTTCCACGTGCCCAGACAGGTGGCCATCGGTCTAGTCCTTTCAGTCTCAATGGACTACGATGTATTAAGTCGTTTTCCTGAGCGCCAGGCCTAAGAACGCTGCTAACTACGTGCACAGGCCTTCAAAGCCTGTAATATGGCCTTTTACAGCCTAATAGAGAGCTTACACGTAAATCACGTGGTTCCACGTGCCCAGACAGGTGGCCATCGGTCTAGTCCTTTCAGTCTCAATGGACTACGATGTATTAAGTCGTTTTCCTGAGCGCCAGGCCCTAAGAACGCTGCTAACTACGTGCACAGGCCTTCAAAGCCTGTAATATGGCCTTTTACAGCCTAATAGAGAGCTTACACGTAAATCACGTGGTTCCACGTGCCCAGACAGGTGGCCATCGGTCTAGTCCTTTCAGTCTCAATGGACTACGATGTATTAAGTCGTTTTCCTGAGCGCCAGGCCCTAAGAACGCTGCTAACTACGTGCACAGGCCTTCAAAGCCTGTAATATGGCCTTTTACAGCCTAATAGAGAGCTTACACGTAAATCACGTGGTTCCACGTGCCCAGACAGGTGGCCATCGGTCTAGTCCTTTCAGTCTCAATGGACTACGATGTATTAAGTCGTTTTCCTGAGCGCCAGGCCCTAAGAACGCTGCTAACTACGTGCACAGGCCTTCAAAGCCTGTAATATGGCCTTTTACAGCCTAATAGAGAGCTTACACGTAAATCACGTGGTTCCACGTGCCCAGACAGGTGGCCATCGGTCTAGTCCTTTCAGTCTCAATGGACTACGATGTATTAAGTCGTTTTCCTGAGCGCCAGGCCTAAGAACGCTGCTAACTACGTGCACAGGCCTTCAAAGCCTGTAATATGGCCTTTTACAGCCTAATAGAGAGCTTACACGTAAATCACGTGGTTCCACGTGCCCAGACAGGTGGCCATCGGTCTAGTCCTTTCAGTCTCAATGGACTACGATGTATTAAGTCGTTTTCCTGAGCGCCAGGCCTAAGAACGCTGCTAACTACGTGCACAGGCCTTCAAAGCCTGTAATATGGCCTTTTACAGCCTAATAGAGAGCTTACACGTAAATCACGTGGTTCCACGTGCCCAGACAGGTGGCCATCGGTCTAGTCCTTTCAGTCTCAATGGACTACGATGTATTAAGTCGTTTTCCTGAGCGCCAGGCCCTAAGAACGCTGCTAACTACGTGCACAGGCCTTCAAAGCCTGTAATATGGCCTTTTACAGCCTAATAAGAGCTTACACGTAAATCACGTGGTTCCACGTGCCCAGACAGGTGGCCATCGGTCTAGTCCTTTCAGTCTCAATGGACTACGATGTATTAAGTCGTTTTCCTGAGCGCCAGGCCTAAGAACGCTGCTAACTACGTGCACAGGCCTTCAAAGCCTGTAATATGGCCTTTTACAGCCTAATAGAGAGCTTACACGTAAATCACGTGGTTCCACGTGCCCAGACAGGTGGCCATCGGTCTAGTCCTTTCAGTCTCAATGGACTACGATGTATTAAGTCGTTTTCCTGAGCGCCAGGCCCTAAGAACGCTGCTAACTACGTGCACAGGCCTTCAAAGCCTGTAATATGGCCTTTTACAGCCTAATAGAGAGCTTACACGTAAATCACGTGGTTCCACGTGCCCAGACAGGTGGCCATCGGTCTAGTCCTTTCAGTCTCAATGGACTACGATGTATTAAGTCGTTTTCCTGAGCGCCAGGCCCTAAGAACGCTGCTAACTACGTGCACAGGCCTTCAAAGCCTGTAATATGGCCTTTTACAGCCTAATAGAGAGCTTACACGTAAATCACGTGGTTCCACGTGCCCAGACAGGTGGCCATCGGTCTAGTCCTTTCAGTCTCAATGGACTACGATGTATTAAGTCGTTTTCCTGAGCGCCAGGCCCTAAGAACGCTGCTAACTACGTGCACAGGCCTTCAAAGCCTGTAATATGGCCTTTTACAGCCTAATAGAGAGCTTACACGTAAATCACGTGGTTCCACGTGCCCAGACAGGTGGCCATCGGTCTAGTCCTTTCAGTCTCAATGGACTACGATGTATTAAGTCGTTTTCCTGAGCGCCAGGCCTAAGAACGCTGCTAACTACGTGCACAGGCCTTCAAAGCCTGTAATATGGCCTTTTACAGCCTAATAGAGAGCTTACACGTAAATCACGTGGTTCCACGTGCCCAGACAGGTGGCCATCGGTCTAGTCCTTTCAGTCTCAATGGACTACGATGTATTAAGTCGTTTTCCTGAGCGCCAGGCCCTAAGAACGCTGCTAACTACGTGCACAGGCCTTCAAAGCCTGTAATATGGCCTTTTACAGCCTAATAAGAGCTTACACGTAAATCACGTGGTTCCACGTGCCCAGACAGGTGGCCATCGGTCTAGTCCTTTCAGTCTCAATGGACTACGATGTATTAAGTCGTTTTCCTGAGCGCCAGGCCCTAAGAACGCTGCTAACTACGTGCACAGGCCTTCAAAGCCTGTAATATGGCCTTTTACAGCCTAATAGAGAGCTTACACGTAAATCACGTGGTTCCACGTGCCCAGACAGGTGGCCATCGGTCTAGTCCTTTCAGTCTCAATGGACTACGATGTATTAAGTCGTTTTCCTGAGCGCCAGGCCCTAAGAACGCTGCTAACTACGTGCACAGGCCTTCAAAGCCTGTAATATGGCCTTTTACAGCCTAATAGAGAGCTTACACGTAAATCACGTGGTTCCACGTGCCCAGACAGGTGGCCATCGGTCTAGTCCTTTCAGTCTCAATGGACTACGATGTATTAAGTCGTTTTCCTGAGCGCCAGGCCCTAAGAACGCTGCTAACTACGTGCACAGGCCTTCAAAGCCTGTAATATGGCCTTTTACGCCTAATAGAGAGCTTACACGTAAATCACGTGGTTCCACGTGCCCAGACAGGTGGCCATCGGTCTAGTCCTTTCAGTCTCAATGGACTACGATGTATTAAGTCGTTTTCCTGAGCGCCAGGCCCTAAGAACGCTGCTAACTACGTGCACAGGCCTTCAAAGCCTGTAATATGGCCTTTTACGGCCTAATAAGAGCTTACACGTAAATCACGTGGTTCCACGTGCCCAGACAGGTGGCCATCGGTCTAGTCCTTTCAGTCTCAATGGACTACGATGTATTAAGTCGTTTTCCTGAGCGCCAGGCCCTAAGAACGCTGCTAACTACGTGCACAGGCCTTCAAAGCCTGTAATATGGCCTTTTACGCCTAATAAGAGCTTACACGTAAATCACGTGGTTCCACGTGCCCAGACAGGTGGCCATCGGTCTAGTCCTTTCAGTCTCAATGGACTACGATGTATTAAGTCGTTTTCCTGAGCGCCAGGCCCTAAGAACGCTGCTAACTACGTGCACAGGCCTTCAAAGCCTGTAATATGGCCTTTTACAGCCTAATAAGAGCTTACACGTAAATCACGTGGTTCCACGTGCCCAGACAGGTGGCCATCGGTCTAGTCCTTTCAGTCTCAATGGACTACGATGTATTAAGTCGTTTTCCTGAGCGCCAGGCCCTAAGAACGCTGCTAACTACGTGCACAGGCCTTCAAAGCCTGTAATATGGCCTTTTACGCCTAATAAGAGCTTACACGTAAATCACGTGGTTCCACGTGCCCAGACAGGTGGCCATCGGTCTAGTCCTTTCAGTCTCAATGGACTACGATGTATTAAGTCGTTTTCCTGAGCGCCAGGCCCTAAGAACGCTGCTAACTACGTGCACAGGCCTTCAAAGCCTGTAATATGGCCTTTTACAGCCTAATAGAGAGCTTACACGTAAATCACGTGGTTCCACGTGCCCAGACAGGTGGCCATCGGTCTAGTCCTTTCAGTCTCAATGGACTACGATGTATTAAGTCGTTTTCCTGAGCGCCAGGCCCTAAGAACGCTGCTAACTACGTGCACAGGCCTTCAAAGCCTGTAATATGGCCTTTTACAGCCTAATAGAGAGCTTACACGTAAATCACGTGGTTCCACGTGCCCAGACAGGTGGCCATCGGTCTAGTCCTTTCAGTCTCAATGGACTACGATGTATTAAGTCGTTTTCCTGAGCGCCAGGCCTAAGAACGCTGCTAACTACGTGCACAGGCCTTCAAAGCCTGTAATATGGCCTTTTACAGCCTAATAAGAGCTTACACGTAAATCACGTGGTTCCACGTGCCCAGACAGGTGGCCATCGGTCTAGTCCTTTCAGTCTCAATGGACTACGATGTATTAAGTCGTTTTCCTGAGCGCCAGGCCCTAAGAACGCTGCTAACTACGTGCACAGGCCTTCAAAGCCTGTAATATGGCCTTTTACAGCCTAATAGAGAGCTTACACGTAAATCACGTGGTTCCACGTGCCCAGACAGGTGGCCATCGGTCTAGTCCTTTCAGTCTCAATGGACTACGATGTATTAAGTCGTTTTCCTGAGCGCCAGGCCCTAAGAACGCTGCTAACTACGTGCACAGGCCTTCAAAGCCTGTAATATGGCCTTTTACGCCTAATAGAGAGCTTACACGTAAATCACGTGGTTCCACGTGCCCAGACAGGTGGCCATCGGTCTAGTCCTTTCAGTCTCAATGGACTACGATGTATTAAGTCGTTTTCCTGAGCGCCAGGCCCTAAGAACGCTGCTAACTACGTGCACAGGCCTTCAAAGCCTGTAATATGGCCTTTTACGCCTAATAGAGAGCTTACACGTAAATCACGTGGTTCCACGTGCCCAGACAGGTGGCCATCGGTCTAGTCCTTTCAGTCTCAATGGACTACGATGTATTAAGTCGTTTTCCTGAGCGCCAGGCCTAAGAACGCTGCTAACTACGTGCACAGGCCTTCAAAGCCTGTAATATGGCCTTTTACAGCCTAATAGAGAGCTTACACGTAAATCACGTGGTTCCACGTGCCCAGACAGGTGGCCATCGGTCTAGTCCTTTCAGTCTCAATGGACTACGATGTATTAAGTCGTTTTCCTGAGCGCCAGGCCCTAAGAACGCTGCTAACTACGTGCACAGGCCTTCAAAGCCTGTAATATGGCCTTTTACAGCCTAATAGAGAGCTTACACGTAAATCACGTGGTTCCACGTGCCCAGACAGGTGGCCATCGGTCTAGTCCTTTCAGTCTCAATGGACTACGATGTATTAAGTCGTTTTCCTGAGCGCCAGGCCCTAAGAACGCTGCTAACTACGTGCACAGGCCTTCAAAGCCTGTAATATGGCCTTTTACAGCCTAATAGAGAGCTTACACGTAAATCACGTGGTTCCACGTGCCCAGACAGGTGGCCATCGGTCTAGTCCTTTCAGTCTCAATGGACTACGATGTATTAAGTCGTTTTCCTGAGCGCCAGGCCCTAAGAACGCTGCTAACTACGTGCACAGGCCTTCAAAGCCTGTAATATGGCCTTTTACGCCTAATAAGAGCTTACACGTAAATCACGTGGTTCCACGTGCCCAGACAGGTGGCCATCGGTCTAGTCCTTTCAGTCTCAATGGACTACGATGTATTAAGTCGTTTTCCTGAGCGCCAGGCCCTAAGAACGCTGCTAACTACGTGCACAGGCCTTCAAAGCCTGTAATATGGCCTTTTACAGCCTAATAGAGAGCTTACACGTAAATCACGTGGTTCCACGTGCCCAGACAGGTGGCCATCGGTCTAGTCCTTTCAGTCTCAATGGACTACGATGTATTAAGTCGTTTTCCTGAGCGCCAGGCCCTAAGAACGCTGCTAACTACGTGCACAGGCCTTCAAAGCCTGTAATATGGCCTTTTACAGCCTAATAGAGAGCTTACACGTAAATCACGTGGTTCCACGTGCCCAGACAGGTGGCCATCGGTCTAGTCCTTTCAGTCTCAATGGACTACGATGTATTAAGTCGTTTTCCTGAGCGCCAGGCCCTAAGAACGCTGCTAACTACGTGCACAGGCCTTCAAAGCCTGTAATATGGCCTTTTACAGCCTAATAGAGAGCTTACACGTAAATCACGTGGTTCCACGTGCCCAGACAGGTGGCCATCGGTCTAGTCCTTTCAGTCTCAATGGACTACGATGTATTAAGTCGTTTTCCTGAGCGCCAGGCCCTAAGAACGCTGCTAACTACGTGCACAGGCCTTCAAAGCCTGTAATATGGCCTTTTACAGCCTAATAGAGAGCTTACACGTAAATCACGTGGTTCCACGTGCCCAGACAGGTGGCCATCGGTCTAGTCCTTTCAGTCTCAATGGACTACGATGTATTAAGTCGTTTTCCTGAGCGCCAGGCCCTAAGAACGCTGCTAACTACGTGCACAGGCCTTCAAAGCCTGTAATATGGCCTTTTACAGCCTAATAGAGAGCTTACACGTAAATCACGTGGTTCCACGTGCCCAGACAGGTGGCCATCGGTCTAGTCCTTTCAGTCTCAATGGACTACGATGTATTAAGTCGTTTTCCTGAGCGCCAGGCCCTAAGAACGCTGCTAACTACGTGCACAGGCCTTCAAAGCCTGTAATATGGCCTTTTACAGCCTAATAGAGAGCTTACACGTAAATCACGTGGTTCCACGTGCCCAGACAGGTGGCCATCGGTCTAGTCCTTTCAGTCTCAATGGACTACGATGTATTAAGTCGTTTTCCTGAGCGCCAGGCCCTAAGAACGCTGCTAACTACGTGCACAGGCCTTCAAAGCCTGTAATATGGCCTTTTACAGCCTAATAGAGAGCTTACACGTAAATCACGTGGTTCCACGTGCCCAGACAGGTGGCCATCGGTCTAGTCCTTTCAGTCTCAATGGACTACGATGTATTAAGTCGTTTTCCTGAGCGCCAGGCCTAAGAACGCTGCTAACTACGTGCACAGGCCTTCAAAGCCTGTAATATGGCCTTTTACAGCCTAATAGAGAGCTTACACGTAAATCACGTGGTTCCACGTGCCCAGACAGGTGGCCATCGGTCTAGTCCTTTCAGTCTCAATGGACTACGATGTATTAAGTCGTTTTCCTGAGCGCCAGGCCCTAAGAACGCTGCTAACTACGTGCACAGGCCTTCAAAGCCTGTAATATGGCCTTTTACAGCCTAATAGAGAGCTTACACGTAAATCACGTGGTTCCACGTGCCCAGACAGGTGGCCATCGGTCTAGTCCTTTCAGTCTCAATGGACTACGATGTATTAAGTCGTTTTCCTGAGCGCCAGGCCTAAGAACGCTGCTAACTACGTGCACAGGCCTTCAAAGCCTGTAATATGGCCTTTTACAGCCTAATAGAGAGCTTACACGTAAATCACGTGGTTCCACGTGCCCAGACAGGTGGCCATCGGTCTAGTCCTTTCAGTCTCAATGGACTACGATGTATTAAGTCGTTTTCCTGAGCGCCAGGCCCTAAGAACGCTGCTAACTACGTGCACAGGCCTTCAAAGCCTGTAATATGGCCTTTTACAGCCTAATAGAGAGCTTACACGTAAATCACGTGGTTCCACGTGCCCAGACAGGTGGCCATCGGTCTAGTCCTTTCAGTCTCAATGGACTACGATGTATTAAGTCGTTTTCCTGAGCGCCAGGCCCTAAGAACGCTGCTAACTACGTGCACAGGCCTTCAAAGCCTGTAATATGGCCTTTTACAGCCTAATAGAGAGCTTACACGTAAATCACGTGGTTCCACGTGCCCAGACAGGTGGCCATCGGTCTAGTCCTTTCAGTCTCAATGGACTACGATGTATTAAGTCGTTTTCCTGAGCGCCAGGCCCTAAGAACGCTGCTAACTACGTGCACAGGCCTTCAAAGCCTGTAATATGGCCTTTTACAGCCTAATAGAGAGCTTACACGTAAATCACGTGGTTCCACGTGCCCAGACAGGTGGCCATCGGTCTAGTCCTTTCAGTCTCAATGGACTACGATGTATTAAGTCGTTTTCCTGAGCGCCAGGCCCTAAGAACGCTGCTAACTACGTGCACAGGCCTTCAAAGCCTGTAATATGGCCTTTTACAGCCTAATAGAGAGCTTACACGTAAATCACGTGGTTCCACGTGCCCAGACAGGTGGCCATCGGTCTAGTCCTTTCAGTCTCAATGGACTACGATGTATTAAGTCGTTTTCCTGAGCGCCAGGCCCTAAGAACGCTGCTAACTACGTGCACAGGCCTTCAAAGCCTGTAATATGGCCTTTTACAGCCTAATAGAGAGCTTACACGTAAATCACGTGGTTCCACGTGCCCAGACAGGTGGCCATCGGTCTAGTCCTTTCAGTCTCAATGGACTACGATGTATTAAGTCGTTTTCCTGAGCGCCAGGCCTAAGAACGCTGCTAACTACGTGCACAGGCCTTCAAAGCCTGTAATATGGCCTTTTACGCCTAATAGAGAGCTTACACGTAAATCACGTGGTTCCACGTGCCCAGACAGGTGGCCATCGGTCTAGTCCTTTCAGTCTCAATGGACTACGATGTATTAAGTCGTTTTCCTGAGCGCCAGGCCCTAAGAACGCTGCTAACTACGTGCACAGGCCTTCAAAGCCTGTAATATGGCCTTTTACAGCCTAATAGAGAGCTTACACGTAAATCACGTGGTTCCACGTGCCCAGACAGGTGGCCATCGGTCTAGTCCTTTCAGTCTCAATGGACTACGATGTATTAAGTCGTTTTCCTGAGCGCCAGGCCTAAGAACGCTGCTAACTACGTGCACAGGCCTTCAAAGCCTGTAATATGGCCTTTTACAGCCTAATAGAGAGCTTACACGTAAATCACGTGGTTCCACGTGCCCAGACAGGTGGCCATCGGTCTAGTCCTTTCAGTCTCAATGGACTACGATGTATTAAGTCGTTTTCCTGAGCGCCAGGCCCTAAGAACGCTGCTAACTACGTGCACAGGCCTTCAAAGCCTGTAATATGGCCTTTTACAGCCTAATAGAGAGCTTACACGTAAATCACGTGGTTCCACGTGCCCAGACAGGTGGCCATCGGTCTAGTCCTTTCAGTCTCAATGGACTACGATGTATTAAGTCGTTTTCCTGAGCGCCAGGCCCTAAGAACGCTGCTAACTACGTGCACAGGCCTTCAAAGCCTGTAATATGGCCTTTTACAGCCTAATAGAGAGCTTACACGTAAATCACGTGGTTCCACGTGCCCAGACAGGTGGCCATCGGTCTAGTCCTTTCAGTCTCAATGGACTACGATGTATTAAGTCGTTTTCCTGAGCGCCAGGCCCTAAGAACGCTGCTAACTACGTGCACAGGCCTTCAAAGCCTGTAATATGGCCTTTTACAGCCTAATAGAGAGCTTACACGTAAATCACGTGGTTCCACGTGCCCAGACAGGTGGCCATCGGTCTAGTCCTTTCAGTCTCAATGGACTACGATGTATTAAGTCGTTTTCCTGAGCGCCAGGCCCTAAGAACGCTGCTAACTACGTGCACAGGCCTTCAAAGCCTGTAATATGGCCTTTTACAGCCTAATAGAGAGCTTACACGTAAATCACGTGGTTCCACGTGCCCAGACAGGTGGCCATCGGTCTAGTCCTTTCAGTCTCAATGGACTACGATGTATTAAGTCGTTTTCCTGAGCGCCAGGCCCTAAGAACGCTGCTAACTACGTGCACAGGCCTTCAAAGCCTGTAATATGGCCTTTTACAGCCTAATAGAGAGCTTACACGTAAATCACGTGGTTCCACGTGCCCAGACAGGTGGCCATCGGTCTAGTCCTTTCAGTCTCAATGGACTACGATGTATTAAGTCGTTTTCCTGAGCGCCAGGCCCTAAGAACGCTGCTAACTACGTGCACAGGCCTTCAAAGCCTGTAATATGGCCTTTTACAGCCTAATAGAGAGCTTACACGTAAATCACGTGGTTCCACGTGCCCAGACAGGTGGCCATCGGTCTAGTCCTTTCAGTCTCAATGGACTACGATGTATTAAGTCGTTTTCCTGAGCGCCAGGCCTAAGAACGCTGCTAACTACGTGCACAGGCCTTCAAAGCCTGTAATATGGCCTTTTACAGCCTAATAGAGAGCTTACACGTAAATCACGTGGTTCCACGTGCCCAGACAGGTGGCCATCGGTCTAGTCCTTTCAGTCTCAATGGACTACGATGTATTAAGTCGTTTTCCTGAGCGCCAGGCCCTAAGAACGCTGCTAACTACGTGCACAGGCCTTCAAAGCCTGTAATATGGCCTTTTACAGCCTAATAGAGAGCTTACACGTAAATCACGTGGTTCCACGTGCCCAGACAGGTGGCCATCGGTCTAGTCCTTTCAGTCTCAATGGACTACGATGTATTAAGTCGTTTTCCTGAGCGCCAGGCCCTAAGAACGCTGCTAACTACGTGCACAGGCCTTCAAAGCCTGTAATATGGCCTTTTACAGCCTAATAGAGAGCTTACACGTAAATCACGTGGTTCCACGTGCCCAGACAGGTGGCCATCGGTCTAGTCCTTTCAGTCTCAATGGACTACGATGTATTAAGTCGTTTTCCTGAGCGCCAGGCCCTAAGAACGCTGCTAACTACGTGCACAGGCCTTCAAAGCCTGTAATATGGCCTTTTACAGCCTAATAAGAGCTTACACGTAAATCACGTGGTTCCACGTGCCCAGACAGGTGGCCATCGGTCTAGTCCTTTCAGTCTCAATGGACTACGATGTATTAAGTCGTTTTCCTGAGCGCCAGGCCCTAAGAACGCTGCTAACTACGTGCACAGGCCTTCAAAGCCTGTAATATGGCCTTTTACAGCCTAATAGAGAGCTTACACGTAAATCACGTGGTTCCACGTGCCCAGACAGGTGGCCATCGGTCTAGTCCTTTCAGTCTCAATGGACTACGATGTATTAAGTCGTTTTCCTGAGCGCCAGGCCCTAAGAACGCTGCTAACTACGTGCACAGGCCTTCAAAGCCTGTAATATGGCCTTTTACAGCCTAATAGAGAGCTTACACGTAAATCACGTGGTTCCACGTGCCCAGACAGGTGGCCATCGGTCTAGTCCTTTCAGTCTCAATGGACTACGATGTATTAAGTCGTTTTCCTGAGCGCCAGGCCCTAAGAACGCTGCTAACTACGTGCACAGGCCTTCAAAGCCTGTAATATGGCCTTTTACAGCCTAATAGAGAGCTTACACGTAAATCACGTGGTTCCACGTGCCCAGACAGGTGGCCATCGGTCTAGTCCTTTCAGTCTCAATGGACTACGATGTATTAAGTCGTTTTCCTGAGCGCCAGGCCCTAAGAACGCTGCTAACTACGTGCACAGGCCTTCAAAGCCTGTAATATGGCCTTTTACAGCCTAATAGAGAGCTTACACGTAAATCACGTGGTTCCACGTGCCCAGACAGGTGGCCATCGGTCTAGTCCTTTCAGTCTCAATGGACTACGATGTATTAAGTCGTTTTCCTGAGCGCCAGGCCCTAAGAACGCTGCTAACTACGTGCACAGGCCTTCAAAGCCTGTAATATGGCCTTTTACAGCCTAATAGAGAGCTTACACGTAAATCACGTGGTTCCACGTGCCCAGACAGGTGGCCATCGGTCTAGTCCTTTCAGTCTCAATGGACTACGATGTATTAAGTCGTTTTCCTGAGCGCCAGGCCCTAAGAACGCTGCTAACTACGTGCACAGGCCTTCAAAGCCTGTAATATGGCCTTTTACAGCCTAATAGAGAGCTTACACGTAAATCACGTGGTTCCACGTGCCCAGACAGGTGGCCATCGGTCTAGTCCTTTCAGTCTCAATGGACTACGATGTATTAAGTCGTTTTCCTGAGCGCCAGGCCCTAAGAACGCTGCTAACTACGTGCACAGGCCTTCAAAGCCTGTAATATGGCCTTTTACAGCCTAATAGAGAGCTTACACGTAAATCACGTGGTTCCACGTGCCCAGACAGGTGGCCATCGGTCTAGTCCTTTCAGTCTCAATGGACTACGATGTATTAAGTCGTTTTCCTGAGCGCCAGGCCCTAAGAACGCTGCTAACTACGTGCACAGGCCTTCAAAGCCTGTAATATGGCCTTTTACAGCCTAATAGAGAGCTTACACGTAAATCACGTGGTTCCACGTGCCCAGACAGGTGGCCATCGGTCTAGTCCTTTCAGTCTCAATGGACTACGATGTATTAAGTCGTTTTCCTGAGCGCCAGGCCCTAAGAACGCTGCTAACTACGTGCACAGGCCTTCAAAGCCTGTAATATGGCCTTTTACAGCCTAATAGAGAGCTTACACGTAAATCACGTGGTTCCACGTGCCCAGACAGGTGGCCATCGGTCTAGTCCTTTCAGTCTCAATGGACTACGATGTATTAAGTCGTTTTCCTGAGCGCCAGGCCCTAAGAACGCTGCTAACTACGTGCACAGGCCTTCAAAGCCTGTAATATGGCCTTTTACAGCCTAATAGAGAGCTTACACGTAAATCACGTGGTTCCACGTGCCCAGACAGGTGGCCATCGGTCTAGTCCTTTCAGTCTCAATGGACTACGATGTATTAAGTCGTTTTCCTGAGCGCCAGGCCCTAAGAACGCTGCTAACTACGTGCACAGGCCTTCAAAGCCTGTAATATGGCCTTTTACAGCCTAATAGAGAGCTTACACGTAAATCACGTGGTTCCACGTGCCCAGACAGGTGGCCATCGGTCTAGTCCTTTCAGTCTCAATGGACTACGATGTATTAAGTCGTTTTCCTGAGCGCCAGGCCCTAAGAACGCTGCTAACTACGTGCACAGGCCTTCAAAGCCTGTAATATGGCCTTTTACAGCCTAATAGAGAGCTTACACGTAAATCACGTGGTTCCACGTGCCCAGACAGGTGGCCATCGGTCTAGTCCTTTCAGTCTCAATGGACTACGATGTATTAAGTCGTTTTCCTGAGCGCCAGGCCCTAAGAACGCTGCTAACTACGTGCACAGGCCTTCAAAGCCTGTAATATGGCCTTTTACAGCCTAATAGAGAGCTTACACGTAAATCACGTGGTTCCACGTGCCCAGACAGGTGGCCATCGGTCTAGTCCTTTCAGTCTCAATGGACTACGATGTATTAAGTCGTTTTCCTGAGCGCCAGGCCCTAAGAACGCTGCTAACTACGTGCACAGGCCTTCAAAGCCTGTAATATGGCCTTTTACAGCCTAATAGAGAGCTTACACGTAAATCACGTGGTTCCACGTGCCCAGACAGGTGGCCATCGGTCTAGTCCTTTCAGTCTCAATGGACTACGATGTATTAAGTCGTTTTCCTGAGCGCCAGGCCCTAAGAACGCTGCTAACTACGTGCACAGGCCTTCAAAGCCTGTAATATGGCCTTTTACAGCCTAATAGAGAGCTTACACGTAAATCACGTGGTTCCACGTGCCCAGACAGGTGGCCATCGGTCTAGTCCTTTCAGTCTCAATGGACTACGATGTATTAAGTCGTTTTCCTGAGCGCCAGGCCCTAAGAACGCTGCTAACTACGTGCACAGGCCTTCAAAGCCTGTAATATGGCCTTTTACAGCCTAATAGAGAGCTTACACGTAAATCACGTGGTTCCACGTGCCCAGACAGGTGGCCATCGGTCTAGTCCTTTCAGTCTCAATGGACTACGATGTATTAAGTCGTTTTCCTGAGCGCCAGGCCCTAAGAACGCTGCTAACTACGTGCACAGGCCTTCAAAGCCTGTAATATGGCCTTTTACGCCTAATAGAGAGCTTACACGTAAATCACGTGGTTCCACGTGCCCAGACAGGTGGCCATCGGTCTAGTCCTTTCAGTCTCAATGGACTACGATGTATTAAGTCGTTTTCCTGAGCGCCAGGCCCTAAGAACGCTGCTAACTACGTGCACAGGCCTTCAAAGCCTGTAATATGGCCTTTTACAGCCTAATAGAGAGCTTACACGTAAATCACGTGGTTCCACGTGCCCAGACAGGTGGCCATCGGTCTAGTCCTTTCAGTCTCAATGGACTACGATGTATTAAGTCGTTTTCCTGAGCGCCAGGCCCTAAGAACGCTGCTAACTACGTGCACAGGCCTTCAAAGCCTGTAATATGGCCTTTTACAGCCTAATAGAGAGCTTACACGTAAATCACGTGGTTCCACGTGCCCAGACAGGTGGCCATCGGTCTAGTCCTTTCAGTCTCAATGGACTACGATGTATTAAGTCGTTTTCCTGAGCGCCAGGCCTAAGAACGCTGCTAACTACGTGCACAGGCCTTCAAAGCCTGTAATATGGCCTTTTACAGCCTAATAGAGAGCTTACACGTAAATCACGTGGTTCCACGTGCCCAGACAGGTGGCCATCGGTCTAGTCCTTTCAGTCTCAATGGACTACGATGTATTAAGTCGTTTTCCTGAGCGCCAGGCCCTAAGAACGCTGCTAACTACGTGCACAGGCCTTCAAAGCCTGTAATATGGCCTTTTACAGCCTAATAGAGAGCTTACACGTAAATCACGTGGTTCCACGTGCCCAGACAGGTGGCCATCGGTCTAGTCCTTTCAGTCTCAATGGACTACGATGTATTAAGTCGTTTTCCTGAGCGCCAGGCCCTAAGAACGCTGCTAACTACGTGCACAGGCCTTCAAAGCCTGTAATATGGCCTTTTACAGCCTAATAGAGAGCTTACACGTAAATCACGTGGTTCCACGTGCCCAGACAGGTGGCCATCGGTCTAGTCCTTTCAGTCTCAATGGACTACGATGTATTAAGTCGTTTTCCTGAGCGCCAGGCCTAAGAACGCTGCTAACTACGTGCACAGGCCTTCAAAGCCTGTAATATGGCCTTTTACAGCCTAATAGAGAGCTTACACGTAAATCACGTGGTTCCACGTGCCCAGACAGGTGGCCATCGGTCTAGTCCTTTCAGTCTCAATGGACTACGATGTATTAAGTCGTTTTCCTGAGCGCCAGGCCCTAAGAACGCTGCTAACTACGTGCACAGGCCTTCAAAGCCTGTAATATGGCCTTTTACAGCCTAATAGAGAGCTTACACGTAAATCACGTGGTTCCACGTGCCCAGACAGGTGGCCATCGGTCTAGTCCTTTCAGTCTCAATGGACTACGATGTATTAAGTCGTTTTCCTGAGCGCCAGGCCCTAAGAACGCTGCTAACTACGTGCACAGGCCTTCAAAGCCTGTAATATGGCCTTTTACAGCCTAATAGAGAGCTTACACGTAAATCACGTGGTTCCACGTGCCCAGACAGGTGGCCATCGGTCTAGTCCTTTCAGTCTCAATGGACTACGATGTATTAAGTCGTTTTCCTGAGCGCCAGGCCCTAAGAACGCTGCTAACTACGTGCACAGGCCTTCAAAGCCTGTAATATGGCCTTTTACAGCCTAATAGAGAGCTTACACGTAAATCACGTGGTTCCACGTGCCCAGACAGGTGGCCATCGGTCTAGTCCTTTCAGTCTCAATGGACTACGATGTATTAAGTCGTTTTCCTGAGCGCCAGGCCCTAAGAACGCTGCTAACTACGTGCACAGGCCTTCAAAGCCTGTAATATGGCCTTTTACAGCCTAATAGAGAGCTTACACGTAAATCACGTGGTTCCACGTGCCCAGACAGGTGGCCATCGGTCTAGTCCTTTCAGTCTCAATGGACTACGATGTATTAAGTCGTTTTCCTGAGCGCCAGGCCCTAAGAACGCTGCTAACTACGTGCACAGGCCTTCAAAGCCTGTAATATGGCCTTTTACAGCCTAATAGAGAGCTTACACGTAAATCACGTGGTTCCACGTGCCCAGACAGGTGGCCATCGGTCTAGTCCTTTCAGTCTCAATGGACTACGATGTATTAAGTCGTTTTCCTGAGCGCCAGGCCCTAAGAACGCTGCTAACTACGTGCACAGGCCTTCAAAGCCTGTAATATGGCCTTTTACAGCCTAATAGAGAGCTTACACGTAAATCACGTGGTTCCACGTGCCCAGACAGGTGGCCATCGGTCTAGTCCTTTCAGTCTCAATGGACTACGATGTATTAAGTCGTTTTCCTGAGCGCCAGGCCCTAAGAACGCTGCTAACTACGTGCACAGGCCTTCAAAGCCTGTAATATGGCCTTTTACAGCCTAATAGAGAGCTTACACGTAAATCACGTGGTTCCACGTGCCCAGACAGGTGGCCATCGGTCTAGTCCTTTCAGTCTCAATGGACTACGATGTATTAAGTCGTTTTCCTGAGCGCCAGGCCCTAAGAACGCTGCTAACTACGTGCACAGGCCTTCAAAGCCTGTAATATGGCCTTTTACAGCCTAATAGAGAGCTTACACGTAAATCACGTGGTTCCACGTGCCCAGACAGGTGGCCATCGGTCTAGTCCTTTCAGTCTCAATGGACTACGATGTATTAAGTCGTTTTCCTGAGCGCCAGGCCCTAAGAACGCTGCTAACTACGTGCACAGGCCTTCAAAGCCTGTAATATGGCCTTTTACAGCCTAATAGAGAGCTTACACGTAAATCACGTGGTTCCACGTGCCCAGACAGGTGGCCATCGGTCTAGTCCTTTCAGTCTCAATGGACTACGATGTATTAAGTCGTTTTCCTGAGCGCCAGGCCCTAAGAACGCTGCTAACTACGTGCACAGGCCTTCAAAGCCTGTAATATGGCCTTTTACAGCCTAATAGAGAGCTTACACGTAAATCACGTGGTTCCACGTGCCCAGACAGGTGGCCATCGGTCTAGTCCTTTCAGTCTCAATGGACTACGATGTATTAAGTCGTTTTCCTGAGCGCCAGGCCCTAAGAACGCTGCTAACTACGTGCACAGGCCTTCAAAGCCTGTAATATGGCCTTTTACAGCCTAATAGAGAGCTTACACGTAAATCACGTGGTTCCACGTGCCCAGACAGGTGGCCATCGGTCTAGTCCTTTCAGTCTCAATGGACTACGATGTATTAAGTCGTTTTCCTGAGCGCCAGGCCCTAAGAACGCTGCTAACTACGTGCACAGGCCTTCAAAGCCTGTAATATGGCCTTTTACAGCCTAATAGAGAGCTTACACGTAAATCACGTGGTTCCACGTGCCCAGACAGGTGGCCATCGGTCTAGTCCTTTCAGTCTCAATGGACTACGATGTATTAAGTCGTTTTCCTGAGCGCCAGGCCCTAAGAACGCTGCTAACTACGTGCACAGGCCTTCAAAGCCTGTAATATGGCCTTTTACAGCCTAATAGAGAGCTTACACGTAAATCACGTGGTTCCACGTGCCCAGACAGGTGGCCATCGGTCTAGTCCTTTCAGTCTCAATGGACTACGATGTATTAAGTCGTTTTCCTGAGCGCCAGGCCCTAAGAACGCTGCTAACTACGTGCACAGGCCTTCAAAGCCTGTAATATGGCCTTTTACAGCCTAATAGAGAGCTTACACGTAAATCACGTGGTTCCACGTGCCCAGACAGGTGGCCATCGGTCTAGTCCTTTCAGTCTCAATGGACTACGATGTATTAAGTCGTTTTCCTGAGCGCCAGGCCCTAAGAACGCTGCTAACTACGTGCACAGGCCTTCAAAGCCTGTAATATGGCCTTTTACAGCCTAATAGAGAGCTTACACGTAAATCACGTGGTTCCACGTGCCCAGACAGGTGGCCATCGGTCTAGTCCTTTCAGTCTCAATGGACTACGATGTATTAAGTCGTTTTCCTGAGCGCCAGGCCCTAAGAACGCTGCTAACTACGTGCACAGGCCTTCAAAGCCTGTAATATGGCCTTTTACAGCCTAATAGAGAGCTTACACGTAAATCACGTGGTTCCACGTGCCCAGACAGGTGGCCATCGGTCTAGTCCTTTCAGTCTCAATGGACTACGATGTATTAAGTCGTTTTCCTGAGCGCCAGGCCCTAAGAACGCTGCTAACTACGTGCACAGGCCTTCAAAGCCTGTAATATGGCCTTTTACAGCCTAATAGAGAGCTTACACGTAAATCACGTGGTTCCACGTGCCCAGACAGGTGGCCATCGGTCTAGTCCTTTCAGTCTCAATGGACTACGATGTATTAAGTCGTTTTCCTGAGCGCCAGGCCCTAAGAACGCTGCTAACTACGTGCACAGGCCTTCAAAGCCTGTAATATGGCCTTTTACAGCCTAATAGAGAGCTTACACGTAAATCACGTGGTTCCACGTGCCCAGACAGGTGGCCATCGGTCTAGTCCTTTCAGTCTCAATGGACTACGATGTATTAAGTCGTTTTCCTGAGCGCCAGGCCCTAAGAACGCTGCTAACTACGTGCACAGGCCTTCAAAGCCTGTAATATGGCCTTTTACAGCCTAATAGAGAGCTTACACGTAAATCACGTGGTTCCACGTGCCCAGACAGGTGGCCATCGGTCTAGTCCTTTCAGTCTCAATGGACTACGATGTATTAAGTCGTTTTCCTGAGCGCCAGGCCCTAAGAACGCTGCTAACTACGTGCACAGGCCTTCAAAGCCTGTAATATGGCCTTTTACAGCCTAATAGAGAGCTTACACGTAAATCACGTGGTTCCACGTGCCCAGACAGGTGGCCATCGGTCTAGTCCTTTCAGTCTCAATGGACTACGATGTATTAAGTCGTTTTCCTGAGCGCCAGGCCCTAAGAACGCTGCTAACTACGTGCACAGGCCTTCAAAGCCTGTAATATGGCCTTTTACAGCCTAATAGAGAGCTTACACGTAAATCACGTGGTTCCACGTGCCCAGACAGGTGGCCATCGGTCTAGTCCTTTCAGTCTCAATGGACTACGATGTATTAAGTCGTTTTCCTGAGCGCCAGGCCCTAAGAACGCTGCTAACTACGTGCACAGGCCTTCAAAGCCTGTAATATGGCCTTTTACAGCCTAATAGAGAGCTTACACGTAAATCACGTGGTTCCACGTGCCCAGACAGGTGGCCATCGGTCTAGTCCTTTCAGTCTCAATGGACTACGATGTATTAAGTCGTTTTCCTGAGCGCCAGGCCCTAAGAACGCTGCTAACTACGTGCACAGGCCTTCAAAGCCTGTAATATGGCCTTTTACAGCCTAATAGAGAGCTTACACGTAAATCACGTGGTTCCACGTGCCCAGACAGGTGGCCATCGGTCTAGTCCTTTCAGTCTCAATGGACTACGATGTATTAAGTCGTTTTCCTGAGCGCCAGGCCCTAAGAACGCTGCTAACTACGTGCACAGGCCTTCAAAGCCTGTAATATGGCCTTTTACAGCCTAATAGAGAGCTTACACGTAAATCACGTGGTTCCACGTGCCCAGACAGGTGGCCATCGGTCTAGTCCTTTCAGTCTCAATGGACTACGATGTATTAAGTCGTTTTCCTGAGCGCCAGGCCCTAAGAACGCTGCTAACTACGTGCACAGGCCTTCAAAGCCTGTAATATGGCCTTTTACAGCCTAATAGAGAGCTTACACGTAAATCACGTGGTTCCACGTGCCCAGACAGGTGGCCATCGGTCTAGTCCTTTCAGTCTCAATGGACTACGATGTATTAAGTCGTTTTCCTGAGCGCCAGGCCCTAAGAACGCTGCTAACTACGTGCACAGGCCTTCAAAGCCTGTAATATGGCCTTTTACAGCCTAATAGAGAGCTTACACGTAAATCACGTGGTTCCACGTGCCCAGACAGGTGGCCATCGGTCTAGTCCTTTCAGTCTCAATGGACTACGATGTATTAAGTCGTTTTCCTGAGCGCCAGGCCTAAGAACGCTGCTAACTACGTGCACAGGCCTTCAAAGCCTGTAATATGGCCTTTTACAGCCTAATAGAGAGCTTACACGTAAATCACGTGGTTCCACGTGCCCAGACAGGTGGCCATCGGTCTAGTCCTTTCAGTCTCAATGGACTACGATGTATTAAGTCGTTTTCCTGAGCGCCAGGCCCTAAGAACGCTGCTAACTACGTGCACAGGCCTTCAAAGCCTGTAATATGGCCTTTTACAGCCTAATAGAGAGCTTACACGTAAATCACGTGGTTCCACGTGCCCAGACAGGTGGCCATCGGTCTAGTCCTTTCAGTCTCAATGGACTACGATGTATTAAGTCGTTTTCCTGAGCGCCAGGCCCTAAGAACGCTGCTAACTACGTGCACAGGCCTTCAAAGCCTGTAATATGGCCTTTTACAGCCTAATAGAGAGCTTACACGTAAATCACGTGGTTCCACGTGCCCAGACAGGTGGCCATCGGTCTAGTCCTTTCAGTCTCAATGGACTACGATGTATTAAGTCGTTTTCCTGAGCGCCAGGCCCTAAGAACGCTGCTAACTACGTGCACAGGCCTTCAAAGCCTGTAATATGGCCTTTTACAGCCTAATAGAGAGCTTACACGTAAATCACGTGGTTCCACGTGCCCAGACAGGTGGCCATCGGTCTAGTCCTTTCAGTCTCAATGGACTACGATGTATTAAGTCGTTTTCCTGAGCGCCAGGCCCTAAGAACGCTGCTAACTACGTGCACAGGCCTTCAAAGCCTGTAATATGGCCTTTTACAGCCTAATAGAGAGCTTACACGTAAATCACGTGGTTCCACGTGCCCAGACAGGTGGCCATCGGTCTAGTCCTTTCAGTCTCAATGGACTACGATGTATTAAGTCGTTTTCCTGAGCGCCAGGCCCTAAGAACTGCTAACTACGTGCACAGGCCTTCAAAGCCTGTAATATGGCCTTTTACAGCCTAATAGAGAGCTTACACGTAAATCACGTGGTTCCACGTGCCCAGACAGGTGGCCATCGGTCTAGTCCTTTCAGTCTCAATGGACTACGATGTATTAAGTCGTTTTCCTGAGCGCCAGGCCCTAAGAACGCTGCTAACTACGTGCACAGGCCTTCAAAGCCTGTAATATGGCCTTTTACAGCCTAATAGAGAGCTTACACGTAAATCACGTGGTTCCACGTGCCCAGACAGGTGGCCATCGGTCTAGTCCTTTCAGTCTCAATGGACTACGATGTATTAAGTCGTTTTCCTGAGCGCCAGGCCCTAAGAACGCTGCTAACTACGTGCACAGGCCTTCAAAGCCTGTAATATGGCCTTTTACAGCCTAATAGAGAGCTTACACGTAAATCACGTGGTTCCACGTGCCCAGACAGGTGGCCATCGGTCTAGTCCTTTCAGTCTCAATGGACTACGATGTATTAAGTCGTTTTCCTGAGCGCCAGGCCTAAGAACGCTGCTAACTACGTGCACAGGCCTTCAAAGCCTGTAATATGGCCTTTTACAGCCTAATAGAGAGCTTACACGTAAATCACGTGGTTCCACGTGCCCAGACAGGTGGCCATCGGTCTAGTCCTTTCAGTCTCAATGGACTACGATGTATTAAGTCGTTTTCCTGAGCGCCAGGCCCTAAGAACGCTGCTAACTACGTGCACAGGCCTTCAAAGCCTGTAATATGGCCTTTTACAGCCTAATAGAGAGCTTACACGTAAATCACGTGGTTCCACGTGCCCAGACAGGTGGCCATCGGTCTAGTCCTTTCAGTCTCAATGGACTACGATGTATTAAGTCGTTTTCCTGAGCGCCAGGCCCTAAGAACGCTGCTAACTACGTGCACAGGCCTTCAAAGCCTGTAATATGGCCTTTTACAGCCTAATAGAGAGCTTACACGTAAATCACGTGGTTCCACGTGCCCAGACAGGTGGCCATCGGTCTAGTCCTTTCAGTCTCAATGGACTACGATGTATTAAGTCGTTTTCCTGAGCGCCAGGCCTAAGAACGCTGCTAACTACGTGCACAGGCCTTCAAAGCCTGTAATATGGCCTTTTACAGCCTAATAGAGAGCTTACACGTAAATCACGTGGTTCCACGTGCCCAGACAGGTGGCCATCGGTCTAGTCCTTTCAGTCTCAATGGACTACGATGTATTAAGTCGTTTTCCTGAGCGCCAGGCCCTAAGAACGCTGCTAACTACGTGCACAGGCCTTCAAAGCCTGTAATATGGCCTTTTACAGCCTAATAGAGAGCTTACACGTAAATCACGTGGTTCCACGTGCCCAGACAGGTGGCCATCGGTCTAGTCCTTTCAGTCTCAATGGACTACGATGTATTAAGTCGTTTTCCTGAGCGCCAGGCCCTAAGAACGCTGCTAACTACGTGCACAGGCCTTCAAAGCCTGTAATATGGCCTTTTACAGCCTAATAGAGAGCTTACACGTAAATCACGTGGTTCCACGTGCCCAGACAGGTGGCCATCGGTCTAGTCCTTTCAGTCTCAATGGACTACGATGTATTAAGTCGTTTTCCTGAGCGCCAGGCCCTAAGAACGCTGCTAACTACGTGCACAGGCCTTCAAAGCCTGTAATATGGCCTTTTACAGCCTAATAGAGAGCTTACACGTAAATCACGTGGTTCCACGTGCCCAGACAGGTGGCCATCGGTCTAGTCCTTTCAGTCTCAATGGACTACGATGTATTAAGTCGTTTTCCTGAGCGCCAGGCCCTAAGAACGCTGCTAACTACGTGCACAGGCCTTCAAAGCCTGTAATATGGCCTTTTACAGCCTAATAGAGAGCTTACACGTAAATCACGTGGTTCCACGTGCCCAGACAGGTGGCCATCGGTCTAGTCCTTTCAGTCTCAATGGACTACGATGTATTAAGTCGTTTTCCTGAGCGCCAGGCCTAAGAACGCTGCTAACTACGTGCACAGGCCTTCAAAGCCTGTAATATGGCCTTTTACAGCCTAATAGAGAGCTTACACGTAAATCACGTGGTTCCACGTGCCCAGACAGGTGGCCATCGGTCTAGTCCTTTCAGTCTCAATGGACTACGATGTATTAAGTCGTTTTCCTGAGCGCCAGGCCCTAAGAACGCTGCTAACTACGTGCACAGGCCTTCAAAGCCTGTAATATGGCCTTTTACAGCCTAATAGAGAGCTTACACGTAAATCACGTGGTTCCACGTGCCCAGACAGGTGGCCATCGGTCTAGTCCTTTCAGTCTCAATGGACTACGATGTATTAAGTCGTTTTCCTGAGCGCCAGGCCCTAAGAACGCTGCTAACTACGTGCACAGGCCTTCAAAGCCTGTAATATGGCCTTTTACAGCCTAATAGAGAGCTTACACGTAAATCACGTGGTTCCACGTGCCCAGACAGGTGGCCATCGGTCTAGTCCTTTCAGTCTCAATGGACTACGATGTATTAAGTCGTTTTCCTGAGCGCCAGGCCCTAAGAACGCTGCTAACTACGTGCACAGGCCTTCAAAGCCTGTAATATGGCCTTTTACAGCCTAATAGAGAGCTTACACGTAAATCACGTGGTTCCACGTGCCCAGACAGGTGGCCATCGGTCTAGTCCTTTCAGTCTCAATGGACTACGATGTATTAAGTCGTTTTCCTGAGCGCCAGGCCCTAAGAACGCTGCTAACTACGTGCACAGGCCTTCAAAGCCTGTAATATGGCCTTTTACAGCCTAATAGAGAGCTTACACGTAAATCACGTGGTTCCACGTGCCCAGACAGGTGGCCATCGGTCTAGTCCTTTCAGTCTCAATGGACTACGATGTATTAAGTCGTTTTCCTGAGCGCCAGGCCCTAAGAACGCTGCTAACTACGTGCACAGGCCTTCAAAGCCTGTAATATGGCCTTTTACAGCCTAATAGAGAGCTTACACGTAAATCACGTGGTTCCACGTGCCCAGACAGGTGGCCATCGGTCTAGTCCTTTCAGTCTCAATGGACTACGATGTATTAAGTCGTTTTCCTGAGCGCCAGGCCCTAAGAACGCTGCTAACTACGTGCACAGGCCTTCAAAGCCTGTAATATGGCCTTTTACAGCCTAATAGAGAGCTTACACGTAAATCACGTGGTTCCACGTGCCCAGACAGGTGGCCATCGGTCTAGTCCTTTCAGTCTCAATGGACTACGATGTATTAAGTCGTTTTCCTGAGCGCCAGGCCCTAAGAACGCTGCTAACTACGTGCACAGGCCTTCAAAGCCTGTAATATGGCCTTTTACAGCCTAATAGAGAGCTTACACGTAAATCACGTGGTTCCACGTGCCCAGACAGGTGGCCATCGGTCTAGTCCTTTCAGTCTCAATGGACTACGATGTATTAAGTCGTTTTCCTGAGCGCCAGGCCCTAAGAACGCTGCTAACTACGTGCACAGGCCTTCAAAGCCTGTAATATGGCCTTTTACAGCCTAATAGAGAGCTTACACGTAAATCACGTGGTTCCACGTGCCCAGACAGGTGGCCATCGGTCTAGTCCTTTCAGTCTCAATGGACTACGATGTATTAAGTCGTTTTCCTGAGCGCCAGGCCCTAAGAACGCTGCTAACTACGTGCACAGGCCTTCAAAGCCTGTAATATGGCCTTTTACGCCTAATAGGAGCTTACACGTAAATCACGTGGTTCCACGTGCCCAGACAGGTGGCCATCGGTCTAGTCCTTTCAGTCTCAATGGACTACGATGTATTAAGTCGTTTTCCTGAGCGCCAGGCCCTAAGAACGCTGCTAACTACGTGCACAGGCCTTCAAAGCCTGTAATATGGCCTTTTACAGCCTAATAGAGAGCTTACACGTAAATCACGTGGTTCCACGTGCCAGACAGGTGGCCATCGGTCTAGTCCTTTCAGTCTCAATGGACTACGATGTATTAAGTCGTTTTCCTTGAGGCCAGGCCCTAAGAACGCTGCTAACTACGTGCACAGGCCTTCAAACCTGTAATATGGCCTTTTAGCCTAATAGAGAGCTTACACTAAATCACGTGGTTCCACGTGCCCAGACAGGTGGCCATCGGTCTAGTCCTTTCAGTCTCAATGGACTACGATGTATTAAGTCGTTTTCCTGAGCGCCAGGCCCTAGAACGCTGCTAACTACGTGCACAAGGCCTTCAAAGCCTGTAATATGGCCTTTTACGGCCTAATAAGGAGCTTACACGTAAATCACGTGGTTCCACGTGCCCAGACAGGTGGCCATCGGTCTAGTCCTTTCAGTCTCAATGGACTACGATGTATTAAGTCGTTTTCCTGAGCGCCAGGCCCTAAGAACGCTGCTAACTACGTGCACAGGCCTTCAAAGCCTGTATATAGGCCTTTTACAGCCTAATAGAGAGCTTACACGTAAATCACGTGGTTCCACGTGCCCAGACAGGTGGCCATCGGTCTAGTCCTTTCAGTCTCAATGGACTACGATGTATTAAGTCGTTTTCCTGAGCGCCAGGCCCTAAGAACGCTGCTAACTACGTGCACAGGCCTTCAAAGCCTGTAATATGGCCTTTTACAGCCTAATAGAGGCTTACACGTAAATCACGTGTTCCACGTGCCCAGACAGGTGGCCATCGGTCTAGTCCTTTCAGTCTCAATGGACTACGATGTATTAAGTCGTTTTCCTGAGCGCCAGGCCCTAGAACGCTGCTAACTACGTGCACAGGCCTTCAAAGCCTGTAATATGGCCTTTTTACGAGCCTAATAAGGAGTCTACACTAAATCACGTGGTTCCACGTGCCCAGACAGGTGGCCATCGGTAGTCTTTCAAGTCTCAATGGACTACGATGTATTAAGTCGTTTCCTTGAGCGCCAGGCCCTAAGAACGCTGCTAACTACGTGCACAGGCCTTCAAAATGTAATATGGCCTTTTTACAGCCTAATAGGAGCTACACGTAAATCACGTGGTTCCACGTGCCCAGACAGGTGGCCATCGGTCTAGTCCTTTCAGTCTCAAGGACTACGATGTATTAAGTCGTTTTCCTGAGCGCCAGGCCCTAAGAACGCTGCTAACTACGTGCACAGGCCTTCAAAGCCTGTAATATGGCCTTTTATGCGCTAATAGAGAGCTTACACGTAAATCACGTGGTTCCACGTGCCCAGACAGGTGGCCATCGTCTATCTTTCGTCATTCAATGGACTACGATGTATTAAGTCGTTTTCCTAAGCGCCAGGCCCTAGAACGCTGCTAACTACGTGCACAGGCCTTCTAAGCCGTGTAATATGGCCTTTTACAGCCTAATAGAGAGCTTACACGTAAAATCACGTGGTTCCTACGTGCCCAGACAGTGCCATCGGTCTAGTCCTTTCATGTCTCAATGGACTACGATGTATTAAGTTCGTTTTCCTGAGCGCCAGGCCCTAAGAACCGCTGCTAACTACGTGCACAGGCCTTCAAAGCCTGTAATATGGCCTTTTACAGCCTAATAAGAGAGCTTACATGTAAATCACGT
>JASGCC010002319.1:0-29207 GCA_030067915.1 Hydractinia echinata
TAAATACTTTTTAACTTTCAAACGCGTTTTACTTTTTTCTTAATTAGTAACTATGGCTGTTATTTTACCGATAAAGACATCAGCTTTACAACAGCTTACAGTGAAGTCTGATTCTACAAAGATTTGTTCTTTCAGTATATATATATTGCATGTGGTCTATTTCCACAAAAGTTTACACAAAATTTCAAAAAACAGCATTTTGCAACACGAACAATATGAACTGACAACCATACCATCCTCTTATCAATTTTTTTAACCTAAAGTCATAAACCCATGTATATAAATTTCCAATCAAATGTCAAAAACCCCTGTATAAAAACCTGGCATTTTTATATGTAGGCTGACAAAAGTTTAACAGGATGAGGAAACAAAACAATAAAAAATAACTTAACACACACACTTTAAATTCTATAAAATTCGTTCACTTGTCATATTGTGGTCCCCTTGTAAACTTTACAGGAAATGTGAAAAAATTTCTCTATGGGCAAAAAGTTGTCACAGTATCCTAAAAGTTCAAGAAAGATTTTGTATCTAGCTTGTTACATCATAATTCGTGTTCAAAAAAGAAGAGAAGTTTGACTACTAAGGTAGCTATAAATACCTAAAAAAAGAGGAATAACAACAAAACTCATAGATTAGAGCTAGCTATGGGATGGAGCCTTGAAGCTAACATATTAGCTCTAGCTAGCTAACAAAACAGTACCTAAGACACCCAGTTAAATATATTTAAGCTGGGGAGACTATAGCTATAGCTATTTATGCTTAGTAAAACACATATAAAGGAAAACAATAGCAATGTAAAAATTATGACATTTGCAGTTAGTTCAACAAACCAAAACCTTCTATTTCGCTGGCACATTTGTTTGGTAGCCAGCTAACAGCTTTATGCAGCATTTTGAATTTTAGGACATTAATTATGCAAAACATTGAAAAGAAATGCTAGCTTTTTTATAAAAAACGCGGTAAAATATAAAAGTTAAAGAATTTGAACCCCAATGGATTTTTTTTGAGATGCGATTTTCGTTGACAATTTTAAGTGTGTTACATAAAAACGGAACGTCTAAAAATATAAAAGTTCTTACTTTTTCTGAATTCCAAGTCACTTGAACTCTAGCATTCATTTTCTACTTCTAACTTTACTTTACTACTTCTAGCTCCACTCTTCACTTCCGAAGTAACTTATTGTGGCTTCCAACTTCACTTTTTTGCTTTTACTTCTACTTCTTCACTTGGACTTTTCTTTCTTTCTCATATATTCTTTTTTGAAACACTTTACCATTTCACCTTTTGCACCTTTTTGAAGACGAAGGGACCGTTCTTTTGTTGTTGTTTTGTGTGTCGATGTTAACTCTGTTCCAAATTATATGCTTTTTTAATCCACTCCACTTCTTCACTTTGACTTTCCTTGCTCTTAATATCTGCACTTTTTTATGACTAAGGGATCGTCGAAAATAAGACATTTTTTATCCGCTTCTTTAGTTCGCCTTTTGTCGAGAACTTTGTCGAGAGATTTTTATGTTTGTTTCTTTTTACGCCAAGGAAACTTTCTATTCGAATGCCGTCCCGTTCGAAAGTACGTATTTGAGCGAATCATGTTGCTTATTTTCTATCACGTGGTTTCTAACGGTTGCGAGACAAATGTAAACAAAACAAAAAAACTCGACAAACTCGCGCATTCAGGTGGTAAAAAATATCGTCTTTGTAACAGTCACAGACAGACAGAACTGGCTTATTATTATAAGAGATAAATAAATAACAATGACTCGAATCCAGTGTGATAAAACTTTCCTGAAGACCGCCGCCGCCGCGACGAAAGGGTAAACCAACATATCACACTAGCTACTCCGTATGTGTGATTTAATAAAATATTTTTCACTTATTAAATAATGTCAAAGAATTGGTTAAAGAAAAAAAGTTTGTTGTTGGGAAGTCGTAATGTCTTTTTTACTTTGCTGTTATGTATACATACCTACAGAATTATTTTTTCCTTATTTTGATTGGTCAAAAAGCTAAAGCGCCGGCGATCTAGGCGCAAAAGTCGGATTAGTTCAACTTTTTTATCTACGCTATAGCGCATTAATTTGCGCCAAGTCAGCGGCAATTTCTGTTCATTGCACATGCGTTGCCCAATATGAGTCAGCACTTTTTGCGCTATAGCGATAAAAGCATTGAATGGAAACCAATGGTGAAAAGACAATGTTAAAAAAACAGAAGAAGAAGAAATTGTTTGCGGAGGAAAAGATTGCGGAATTTAAGTTTGCGGAATTAGAAGTTGCGAAAGCATACATTTGGATTAAAATTACGGAATTAATAATTGCGATAAACAAAAAATTATCTATTTAAGGTTACTCTATAACCATAAATGATAATTTTTTGCTTATATTCTCTGTTTAAAGTGAGTTTTCTGCTGAATGCACAGAAAAATTGCAAACGAGTCGGTAAGTAGGGTAAAATGCGAAATAAAAGGTTCAAAATGTGCGTTGTCGTTTAAAGGAGAACTGCGATAAAAACATTCTTACATATTACGAAAATAACATGGCATAAAAGTTTTTAAATTTTCGCATTTTATAATGTCCAAATTTCGTCCCCAAAATGCCATAATTACGTTAACGGTCGCCGCCATTATCGAACAAAAGCCAACTTGGTTCGTACATATTTTGTTGATTTGTGACGTTACACGGCGTACATAGCTCAGCAGGACTTGTGAGAATGTGCTTAGTCTTCTTAGTCTTCCAAGAGAGATAATAATTTATCGAGGTTTGAGCGAAGAAGAAGACAAGTTAAATTCCAGTAAAACGACATCATCGTAGAAAAATAATTTTTAACAATTTAACGACATGCGAAGGTAAACAAAGAAAAAACTTTGAGACTGTTTTTGTTTTGTGTTTTCTGAAGCACCTGTTGTCCTTTAAGATGTTTTGATACAAAAATAACACAAGAAAAATTTCATAATAAAGTTGAATACACGTAATACTTATTTTTTCCAAGTGATAACTCATGTTTAAAACTCTAAAATAATATTTACAACAGTGAAACATTATTTTATTCTGATAAAGATATTTATTTCAAAATATGATAAATAAAATTACTCTTAGACAATCACAGGAGGCACAGTTTAGCATTCCCTAGCTTCATTCATTCAGAATACGTTTGTTTTACATTCCCGCCTTACATCCCCGACTTACGTCACACAAGTTAGTATTTTACCGAACAGAAAGTCCTTATTGACACTGTCATGGCGGCGACCGTAGGACTACTTTGACCTTAAATATCTCGAGAATCAAAGCTCACAAATGTAAAACAATTAACACAGTTCATATTCACATTATAATGAACATTTTAAGCACAACTTGTTATCAATCGTTAGTACTCCTTTAACGGTGTAATGATGAATACGATAACCTCTTTTCTTCAGCTCAATTTGCACGTTGGAAATGTTTCACTGCAAGATCAATTTGAATGGGACATGTCAGAACCTTTAAACGATCCTGAGCAGTTTGCTTTATCTCTTTGTACCGAACTCGGCTTGGGAGGTGAATTCGTTACTGCCATCGCATATAGTATACGTGGCCAACTGAACTGGAATAGAAAAACGTATGCTTTTAGCGAAAAACAGTTACCCACTCTGGACATGGCCTTGCGTACTGGAATGGATATCGACAAGTGGTGTCCATACCTCGAAACTTTAACAGATGCTGAAATGGAGAAAAAACTGAGAGATCAAGATCGTAATACGAGGTAGGGTAATTTTCTACTCTATTTGCAAGACTACATGGATAAAATGAGAAGTATTAGCTCGAATCGCTGGTAAACTAAAAAATAACATGCTCTTGGGTTAATTTTGCGTCTATTCATTTTTGCGAAGCTGAGAATATTAAATATTAATTTTTTCTTCACAAATTATTCTCCGTTAAATAAAGAAAAATCAAATGTAACACAAAGAACATAAAGTTACATAAAGAAAAAAAAATTGCCAAATTCTAGCAGTTGAGTACCAGTGGAAATTAGTACTTTTCAGTAGGTATTGACTCTTACACAAGTCCAAATCAGACCCTATTCATTCTGCTCATTTTTGTATTTTCAAGTTTTATAAGCTTTTGGAGGAAACTTTGCTACAAATGTAAAGTAAAGATTTATATAAGTCGGCCATTGTGTTTTAAAATCATTTTTCTCCGATAAAGACTATTTTAATTTTTCAACAGACGCACGATCATTAAAATAATACTTCATACTTTTTTATTTTCAGGAGAATGCGTCGACTTGCAAATACGTATATCTAGGCGTTGCAGTATTGCGTGTTATTTGGAAGATGTTAACTTATTTGACGTGTTTGAAGCCTTATTTTTCGGCGAAGACTTCGTGGTGACGTCATTCATCCTGCTTCTATTACGACAGTTTTACTAAACATAAAAATTTTAGATGTACATTATTATTGAACACTAACGACAAAAACATGGTGTGATTTATCGGTTCAATTATTATCACCTGTGAATTCTTTAAAGGTGACGAAACTAAATATCCATTTATGAAATGTTCTTTTAGTAGAAGGCGGAAATGCAATGCTTTTTCAAATACCAAGCATGTATAATTTACAATTTTGTTTGTCGTCCTAGAGTATTATAAATTGTTGACGACTTAAAAAATCGTTTATTTGAAAAGTTCACCTTTATACTATTTTGCATATAGTTCAATACGTCTAAGAGTTCTTACAGTTGGAGCACGTATATTTACTGAATTTGACGCAGGTTTACGGAGAGAGGTACAAAAAGACATTTGACGAACATTGTGTATTTTTGTGTACATTTGATGAATTAAATTTCAAAAACTTTCTATTAAGGTTATTTATTCAGTTGCGCCATTTTGTTTTTCTATTTCCTACGAAAAACAAAGTGTAGCACTGTACTTCCATAGTTGTGAGCATTTTTGCATCTGAAAGATGTTATTCTTGTCCCGGGCAGATAAGATTTTTTTAGTGTCAGTAAAGTAAACAATTTTTAGCCAGAAGCTTTAATGAATTATTCTCTTGAGCCCTGGAGACAGAGTTAATTGAAAACATAGGTCCCAGTTGGGGTAGTGGTTGGGGTAGCTAATGTTGATATTCAAAGCATATATTTTGTAAATATGCATTATATATTCCAATACGACGGCTCTTAGCTCGTTTAGCATACCGAATTTAGCGCCAATTTGTTAAAAATAAGTTTCACTTTTACCTTCAGTTCACAACGCGTGTCTCCGCTATATTTAAGTTTTGCAAAACTGAGCCGCTGTGTGAAGTTGACCACTTAAGCACGGGTTCGCACTTCATTCGCCGTAGTCGCACAAACAAGCCATTTATTTTTTGCATACTACGTAATTTTCTCTCATTTGCCAGCATTCGCCGCAGTAGTTGGAATAAGTACAACTACC
Organism: Hydractinia echinata; assembly: GCA_030067915.1. Classification (NCBI taxonomy): domain Eukaryota; kingdom Metazoa; phylum Cnidaria; class Hydrozoa; order Anthoathecata; family Hydractiniidae; genus Hydractinia; species Hydractinia echinata. The sequence continues at coordinate 5,407 of JASGCC010002319.1, forward strand.
ACGGCCAATCAGATTTCGAAATACAATTTCAAATCGAGTTTTAGAATTTCAAAATGAAAACAAAGTTGATGAGAAAGAAAAGTTTAACTTTTTTGTGAAATTTTTAATTTAAACATTAAATATCTTATTATTAAGTATAATATTGAAAAGTGCTGAAATGTGCTGAAATCGAGTAAAGTAACTATAACTGGTGGTACCGAACTAAAAATAAATGAATTATGCGCTAGTGCACTCCATTCTTTCATTCGCAACGAATAGATTTTTTGTATTCTTTTTATTCGAACGCCTAAGACGAATGACTGTGAACTCACCTTTACGAAAGATGGGCAATGTTGTGTACGAAGCGGTTCCAAAATGATGGTTACCACATGTATAAAGGTTTGACTTTACATTGGATGTGGCGTAATGAAACTCCTAAACAGCTATAGCCTCGTTTCCATGTTATTTGATTATTATAAAGATAACTTCACAACAATAAAATAAAGAGCCTTGACGGGGATAAAGCCTCCTCTCCAAGTTATTTACTAAGTTAATTAATTGCTAGTCTCGTTTCCATGCTATTCTGGTAATTATAACCAGAATATTTGCTGTGAGAACCTTTCATGGGGGAAGCCTTTTTCTCAAGTTGTTTACATGTGAAATTATCGCTACTAGAAACCATCCAGTCCAAATCTAATGGAACGGTTTCCATCTGCAAAACTGGTCAGCGGCAAAAAAGAGTACATAATTATCTGGTCTGTAAAATAAAACTACCACCCCAAACTCTACCCCAAACACTTTCCCAATTGGGGTACCCCATGTTTTCAATTAACCCAGTCGCAAAAGGTAGACAACAAGGAAAAGATAGTAAGGTCTTGAAAAAACTACAATCTGTTCAGTATGCCTCCGCTACCTAGATGCTTCGTCTGGGTATTCGGTATAAGTTTTGTAGGTTGTGTATTCCTACAAAACCACAGACTAAAATACTACTCCATACCGCCCAATTAATTCCCTGGTAGAGGAATCGATTAGTAAGTCGCCGTCATGAATTATGCGATATGATTTCTGCCTCAACTTTTCACTCAGAATGTTCATGTTTTGTTTTTGTATGAATATACAACCTACAAAAGCCCTACTACAACTCGATGAAACTCTCATCATCTTCGTCAGAGCCGCTAAGGTAGTGCTTACACTTTTCGTCCCTGTCTTTAGACGCTCCCTACCTTGATGATTGCTTTGAACTGATGGGAGACCTTTTTTCTTGAGGAAGTTGGTTCTGATTTCCCCTTCAAACACTTTCAGTTTATTTTTGATTTACTATGGCTTTCCAGCGTCTCTATCTTAATCCAGATCTGGGAGTACTTAGCCCAAAATTCGGGGTGGTCACCAAGATCCAATGGCATGGTTAACGCAGAACCCTCGCTATATTGAGATACACCATGTGAGTAGATATGTTTAGGAGTCTTTATTAACAACGGAGATATGTTGTCCTCCCATGGATTACGATACCCAATCACATATCTCTCGTCCTTTCCCTTGTTTGCAAGGATATAGTCGCTTAGGACCAGGTTTTCAACTAGCAACGGGTAAGGGAGAGACCTACATCATGGCATACGTTATACGTGATGTATTCTTGATAGCAGCCCCGGCAAAGCAATTTACCCATCCACTACAGTCTCTGACCACACTTGCATCTATCATACTCATTAAGTATGCGTTCACAATCATCACACTGCTCTTTCATCGCTTTATTCTAGCTTCTATTCTGAGTCAACAACCCAGGAAATGTTCACGCAGCTCTACAAATTTTCAAGATTTCTCTAGATCATGAACCGGTCTGGGAAATGCTTGAGCAAAGACGGATCCTCTGTAACAGCCTTGCTGCACATGTCTTGGATAATAAGATGATCTGGGACAAACTCTAGTATACTGGAATTCTCTGCAACAGCCTTGCTGCACATGTCTTCGCTCTTGAACTTATGTATATCAGATATATTCGAGTACCCAGGGATCCTCTGCAACAGCCTTGGTGCACATGCCTCTGCTCTTAAAATGATCTGGAACAAACTCTAGCATACGAGGTTTCTCTGCAACAGCCTTGTTGCACATGACTTGGATCTTGAGATGATCTGGAACATATAAGAACATAACAGGCCTTTCTGAAACAGCTTTGTTGCACATGTCTTGCGTCTTGAACTGATCCATAACATACCTGAACATATACAAGCATTTTTCAACAGCCTTGATACACCTGTCTTTAGTCTTGAACTGATCCGGGACACTCATTTTTGATAGCTACTCCAACTCCAACTAGAAAACGGCCAAGATTTGAGTAGGGACTTTCCTCTCTCTATTCAATTTCTGCATGATGTCGTTGGATGTCGTTAAATTCTAGGGAAGACTTTTTGGCGCATACGTCATTTTTTGCCGATGTCAGAAGATTTAATAATTTATGATAATTTATGTTAATGACGTCACAGCTTTTGGAGTGGGAGCTGCGGAGCAGGTCGGAAGCGAGATTTGACCGTGAGAAATCCTACTACTACTTATAATCACATCTATATATACTGCATGCAGTAACTTTAAGCTAGCTAGCTAGTACCAAAGTAAAAAAGAAAATGTGATCCCTCCATTTTGTTATCTAGCAGACCAGCTCACTTCAACGTGGCCATGTGTGGGACTTAAATCTAGCTATGTGAAGAATGGTCAAATACTAACAGTAAATGTTGTGAAATTATGTTCTTGGTAGATATATATAGCCCTTAATATCTGCTAGTTTAAAGATTTTTAGGACATATTAAGCTGATTTCAACCTCGTCCCCAGGGGCTTTTGCCTTTTTGGCGATTGGAATTAAAATTATATCATAAGACTAATGCCAAAATTGGAATTTAGACGTTTAACCTTATTAAAGAAAACATTCAATCGATTTGGGTTTTTTGTTATAACTTTGCAATCCTTGTTTAAGTAAAGTGTCTTTTTCAACTGTGTTATTGCTTGAGGTGGGGCTGTAGCAGTGAGAACTAGCAGTATAATATTTGGAAACAACCTTTCAATGTTGACAATTCCTTGTAGTCGGTTCTAAACTCCGTACCCCTGAAATGTAAAGTGTTAGCTATTTTATATACACAACATACACATATAAGTAAATTTTTGTTTTTGTTGTACATAATATATATATATAATATCTGCCTGAATTTTAAGTAGTTTGGTAGCGAATTTTGTTTGATTATGTTTATAGTAATAATCTAGGACTTACAGAAGTTTGTAAGAGATATTTATGGTAAATATACCACTAGCAGGGGCGGATCTAGGATTTTTTTATGGTTAGGAAAAATTTGATAAATTTTTTGGCAAAGTAATATCAAGGGTTGTGGTGTTGTACGCGGTAAAGCGGGCGTTTTGTGTTTTTACTGTTAAAGGAGCTAAAATCTTCCCAAAAGTAAGGTAGTTACTAAATTAGTTATTAAGAATCCTTCTTTGAAACATGCAAAAGGAAAATGCGTCCGTTTAGTAAATTAGACTCGAAATAGGGTTAGTGTTGCCATAGTTCCTTTGAATGACATACAACACTGGTATTAAGTATCATCATCTAAGCATCTTTTTTACGTTTTACGCATTTAATACAAGTACAAGTAATCGCCGAGTTACAAATTCGGTAAGTTGGGGAGTTACTTTAGCTATCTCAAAATATGCAATAAGCCTATTAGCTAACAATACAACAAAAAAACAAGAAGCCGCTCGGCATTCCAACTGGAAGATATCGGCTATTACATAAATGAATATGAAACATTTTTTAAAATGCGAAGAAAAACGGTTTTTAGAAACAACATTTTTTCTACAGACAGAAACCTAATGCTTCAAGGTTTGTGCATGCTTCTGAATTTTATTTACCATGTACAGCTCTCCGAAAGGGTCTGTTTTTGAAAACCCGCCACGTGTTTGTTACATAATAAGGCAAATCAAATTTTAGCTACGTTGCGGAACATATTTCAATACATTTCTTTTATAAACACAAGACGAAAAATATGCCGAAGTGCATGCTTTTGGTAAAAAAGTCGTCGAAATTTAAAATAAAAAAACTTGTAGCTAATTAACAACAACTAAAATATATAAGCTGCTCGGCCTAATGGCTAAGATCAAGTGCGTTAAAGCTTGGTTCTCACTATGGGCTAACGATGAGCTAACCATAGTACGCATAATGTGTTAGCCGATTTCAATTTTTGAGCTACGGGTACCTGATGTATTCGTTTCACGTTCACACTACGGTGCATCCTTAGCTCTTTTGTAGCCGAATCTAATGCGAGAAAGAATGAAAAAGAAAGATAGAAAGAAAGTCTTGTTATTATTACTACTTCGAAGAAGACGACGTAGCCTGGAAAGAAAGGAATTAACAAAATTATGAAAAAGGAAACAACTTTTGGTCAGAAAGGCAGGGAAAATCTTTCACATTGAACGCCAACTTCTTCTTCTTCTTCTTCAAACGTCATTTTTTTAATTTTGTCAGCCATTTTAGTTTTAAAATAACCTTTCACAACAAAACATACAACTAATTTTTAAAACATAAATCGCTTTGAGCACGATTTATGTCGGCTTCCTTTGAAGATTGCTGAAAGTGAGCTTATCTCACTGCTAAGCAGGTACTTTTACGTTCACACTATGGGCTAAGGTCTTAGCGCGTCATGCACACTATGGTTAGCTCATCGTTAGCCCATAGTGAGAACCAAGCTTAACGGTCGCAAGATAAAAATATCATTCGCGAAAAAGTAGCCATAAACTGCATTGAGTCGCAAAGTGTTGATAAAGTCCGGAGTTTGCGGAAGAACGTCGGCCATTACAAGACTGGGATATCTCCCAGTAATTACTTATATTACAAGACAATTTTAGGAATAGATAGTCAACAGTAGTGCTACGTAGAAATATTGTTTGGAAAATTACAGCCTGTGTTAACAACCTGCAAATGTAAAAAGAAAAGCAGCATATAAAAGTATGAAAGCTTCCCAGTAGACTTACAGTGTAAGATAGCAAGAAAATCCAAGTTTTGAACTAATTAATTTAAGCTTTTGGCAGTACGATAAAATGGATCAATTTATACTGGATCAACAGACCCTGAAAACGAAGTATGCTACGAAGACTAAGAAGTGAGTGCATCCTCACAAGTCGTGCTGATCTATGTACGCCGTGTGACGTCACAAATCAACAAAATATGTACGAACCAAGTTGGCTTTTGTTCGCTAATGGGGGCGACCGTTCGTAATTATGGCATTTTGGGGACGAAATTTGGACATTATAAAATGCAAAAATTTTTATGCAATGTTGTATTCGTAATATGTAAGAAGGATTTCATTACATTAAAATATATATTTAGTTTTTTTCGTTAGTTCTCCTAAGAAAGGAAGAAGGAGTTCCTGCACTGTTTAATTTTTTTAAATTTGGTCCTCTATTATTTAGTTTAAAGGGCAGATAAGTACTACTATGTTGGACTTGTTTTTAATAGGGATGAAATCTGGCAACAACTGGAAAATAACTGGCTTTCCGAACGCTGTAGGCAAAACAGCAATAACATCACGCCCGTGCAATAAATATTCCAAGCATTGAACTTGTTTGGGTTTGAAATAAAACGATGGAAAGTCGATATTCAATAAAGCTGTGTTTAGGCGTTGAAATACATGAACCACAGAATCCATCGCCGTGCAAGTAAAGGGGCGTGACTTGATGAGATTGCTTTTACTAGCCGCAGAAATTGTAACAGCGAGACAAAGTCATTAATTAGTTATAGAAACCAATATACCGGTTATGAAAAAACAGCCTGTAACTAAGGTCTTGTTTAGCCGCAACCCAACCTCGTCCCCAGGGCTTGTTAGGCTTTTTATATTTGGACGGCCTGAACAAGGCCCTGGCCCTGGCTGGTCACGTGACAAATTTGATTGGCCGTAAGAACTCGCATAATTAAAATGCGTCCCGCGAGTGATATTAGAGGCAAAATTATGTGGCGAGAAAAAATCAAAATTCGAGAACTTTTCCTGGTGATGGACCGCGGATTAGCAATTCAAAAAGTAGCTCTTTAAAAATGGTGGCTGTTATTTTGTGGGTGTTGCGTTTGGTTTGGTTTTTGATGTTGTTCTACTAGCTAAATGTAGCTAGATTCAAAATTTTGGAAAAACATTATTTTTGATATGGAACTGCAACAGTTCTGAAAGTATTTTACCAGAAAGAAGATTAACAATAACTGGTTGAAAACAGGTTTCAGCATCTTGTGTTGCTAAAAACTCACACTTTTAAATGAACTGAAGAAGGAACGAACTTCACAAGCGATCAAAACTGTCATGCATATATAGCTAGCTATATTTTCCAGCTATAAAAAGGTCACCTTTGCGCTATATGAACGTGACAGATTTTCACAATTGGTTGAAAAAACACAGAGATGAACTAGTTTGAAATTAGTTGCATTTATTTTTTTTAAATATTTTTTACAATTTTATGTTATGATATATATTATATACCTTAAAAGTGAGAAAAAATATTAATTCGAGTTAACGTACAAAAAAGATATGCATCTGAAATTTCACAAGTGGAAGCTTTTTTTGTTTGAGTTCTTTTCTAAGTTTGATGGACCAGAGTTCTTTTCTAAGTTTGATGGACCAGAGACATAAAAATTGTCAAATTTGCTCCTTAATAAAATATACAGAAAAGTCAGTGTTTATATTGCATAAAAATAGTTTTTTCATATCCTTGTTTTAAAAAATAACCTCACAAATTTTTAACACCTAGGAGCATAACATTCAACAAGGTCATATATTTTTTTTGAATACGTTTCATCGCAAATACCAAATTTATCAAACATATCGTCCAAGGTATTTATATATTGTAACTGTTGTAAGATGTCTTCAATACATTTTGAATTATATTCTTGTTGTGGTAAGACATGGAATAACGCTAATTCAGATTGGATTTTTACTTCAAATAGTTCTTTTCGTAACTTTTCGAAATTAACACCATCCAGTGGTCTGAAAGTTTTTTTTCAATGTGGTTTAATTCTTTGTCTTCACAATGATTCTCATCTCCATTACAATTAGAACAACATGAAACTTGTGCTTGACAAGAAAATCCAAAATATGTGAGAATAGTTTTCCTCAAACAATTTGTTGTTGTGCAATATTCTTTCATTGCAGTTGACATAATTTTATTATTTTCACTTATATCAGAGTTATTGTAATATATTATTGCAGAAGAGGAATTTCCATTTCTACCAGCTCTACCAAACTCTTGTAAATACGATTCTAATGTAGCTGGTGGTGTGATATGTATGACTTTTGTAACATGTGGTATATTTACACCCATACCAAGTGCAGCTGTGGCAAAAATTACTCGAATGTTTGAATTTTCTTTCCTAATTTCTTCAATTATGTCATATTTCATTAGTTTCGTAGTGGGTGCATGAAATTGTGCAAATAATCTGTTGGCCTAACAAGCCCTGGGGACGAGGTTGGCCGCAACCTCGTTGCCAGGGCATTTTGCCTTGTTGATAAAGTTGATAGCGGCGAAAAGTTGAAAAGAATTGTTGGCCACTCCGTAGTAACGGCTCAGGGGCCACAAGCCCCTGGGGACGAGGTTGGTTTAGCCGTCAATCGTTTTGGGTGTTCACACACCTATTTTCAAACAATCAATAATGTACAAATTTTATCTTAATATATATACAAACACCCTAAACGTCGCAAACAATGTAGTTTTTCTTATCAATTAGATAAATCAAGAAAAGAAAAAAAAGTATAAAATTACAAAGTATAAAAGGAAATGAAAGGTCGATTTTGGCAAAAAAAAAGAGGACTCTTGAAAACCGAACCACTATTATTATGAATTTTTTCTCCAAAAGCAAAACATTAGTGCCCATTCTCCCAGCCCATGAATTTGGCTATACAATATGTATTATTAGCAATTTTATTTTTGTGTCTTTTCTGGTGTCAAAAAATTAATTTTTACCCTCTCTATATTGAATAGCTAGATGTTAAAAAAAAATTCTAGTTTCGTATTTGTGGATTTGCGCATCTTTTTAGGAACGCGCGAAACACGCGGTTGTGATCAACACTGCGAAAGTTTATTTCTGCAAAATAAATGGAATTCTGGAATCTGCAAAACTTTGTTCCTGTGAAAATTTCCCGCAATTTTTACTTCCAAAATTTTCGCAGTCATTTTGGTAGCGCAAAAGTATTTTTCCTTTATATTATACACACACACACCACACACACTTCGTGCCCAGCCGCTGCTGTATGCGACTAGCCTAATTATTATTTTTTTGTGTGTTGTTTACATAAGTGACCTCGGCCAGCGAAAATCCAATCATGGCGGGATCTCAAATAACATTTTCTCAAAAAGTTTTACAGGATTTAGCACAACATGAACTTTATACCAGCAACCTCCAGAGTTCCAGATTAATGCAACATAAAGATGGGATACTTTACATTTGGTCAGAACTTAAAAAATGTCTTTACACCAAACTATTTCATGGAATCACTAATGAGAGAGCCCAGTCAGTTGAAAACGAAAGTACAAGATTTCAGGTAATACGTGTTATCTATGTTATTTCAGGTAGTATTAATGTAGTTTTAATCTGTGTGATTTTTTTAATGTAAAGTAATGAAATAGTCAATCTAGTCAGGCAAAATCTGAAAATTATATATATAAAAAAACTTTATATATAGCTAGCTAGCTAGCTAGCTATATATATAGCTAGACCTTTTTGAATGTTTACATTTTCCGTGGTAAGCCCTTTGGGCTTTAAAAATTGCGTGGCAGGCAAAAAGATGTGGGCGCTATGTGAAGTGAGGTCCTTTTTAGTCTGTTTCTTTGCACAAAGGTATCATTACGACTTTATATATAAATATATGCCAATCAGAAGTTAGGGGCCGTCGACAAACAGTTTTCGTCTCTGTTAACGGCAAATTGGCCGCTAGACTCATACCCTCCTTCCCCCTGCCCCTTAACGGCAAGCCCATTTCTCCTACGTTAGTTTTCGTCTCCGTTAACGGCAAATTTTCCGTTAAATAGAATTCCATTTTCCAGCAAGCTTCCTAGTTTTTTGTGTAAAATTTTATTTTGACAACGAAGACGATAAAATAAGTATTACTAGAAATGGTGATTTCTCATACCCTGAAAAAATCAACTTAGAGAGGTTGTTGCGAAATACATGTTTAATCCCTTGACCATTTGGAACGTTTCAATAGAATGATTCGTTTCAAAGAAGCAAAAGCCTGGTTTCTATTTCGTGGATACAACCCTTACATATTAAATAAGTAAGAGCCTAGATAACAAGACGCTTGAAGTTTTCTTGAAGAAACCAACTGTACTGCTTTCATACGCGGAGAAGATATTCTTTTTCGCTGAAGAATTTTATAGTTTTGATACGGCATCTCGATAGGCATAAATTCACTATGTCGATTATATATATACTTTTGTTGTTGGGGAAAATTTTTCGACTTTTCAAGAATTGAAAACAAAATTGGATACATACAAAGAGAAGAATTTCGTTGATGTCTACGTTAGAGATAGTCGAACTGTTAAGGCTTCACAAAAAAGATTGACGAAAATAATTAAACCCGAGCTTCAGTACTATGAATTAAAATATGCTTGTGTTCATGGTGGAAGAAAATTCAAAGGAAGAGGCTCTGGACAACGAGCTGTTCAGTACGTATTTTGTTTACATTAATTGGCGACCCTGTTCCCAGACCTCCTTATTACTGTGTTCTATAAAACTGATTTTTTTATATTTCTTTTAGTACTATAAAGCAAGACTGCAAGTTTTCGCTCGCTTTGCGAGTAGATGAGTCTGGACAATTTTTAGAAGTCAAAGAATTTCATGCAGACCATAATCACGAATTAAATAGGGTAGGCAATTCTAATCATCACTTATCCGAGACTCATCTACCTTTATCAATAGTTATATAGTTTCATTGAATATATAACAAGATTACAATGATAATATGAATTATTATTTGCATTTTTTTGTTACTTCTAGGAGCTTTACAGGCATTTACCTAACCAGAGAAAGCTAAATGACGATTAAAAAGAAAAGGTCCTGAAGATGGATGTCAACAAAAAAGTGCTGCAGCAAAAAATTATGTCCGAAACGAAGAAGGTTATTTTGCTGAAAGATATCTCTAATATGGATCAGGAAGCAAAGAAAGGGAAATGCCGCAATGATTTAGATGAAATTGCAACTGTGTTACGTGATAAATACAGTAAGTGACGATTATCTACAGCCCTGTCCCTTTGCTTTTATTTTGAGGCCGTCGTTAAGGTTAAAACGACGTCATTAGCACGCCGTGCTCACTGAGATAGTATTTTTGTGTGTTTACCATTCCTCACATTTTTTTCTAGATTCCTCAGTTCATTTATGCGGTGACGTTAACGACAATTTCAAGGGTTTATTTTTTCAAGATGAGGAAATGAAGGATGCGTATGAAGTATATCCAGAATTGATTTGTGTTGACGCTACCTATAAACTAACTGAGCTAAGAATTCCAGTTTACATCATGTTAGTGGAAGATTCGATGGGCAAAAGTGAAATTGTTGGAGTGGCGCTTCTTGCTATGGAAGATAAGGAAACATTGTCCTGGTTTTTGGAAACTTTTAAACAAAACAATCCTTCTTCAGAGAATCTTTGTGTGGTTATGGCGGACAAGGATTTGAATGAAAGAGAACTAATAAAAGTTACATTTCCTGGTGTAAAAATATTAATATGTCTCTTCCACACATTAAAGGCATTTAAAAGAGAAGTCACTGTCGCGAAAATGGGCGTTACTCAAGCGAAAGTTGAATCACTGTTGTCCCTCTTTCAACAAATGGCGTATGCTAACACAGAGAAGGAATATCAGGCCTTGAAAATCAACTTTTTTGAAATTGCACCAATTCAATTGAGATCTTATTTCAACGAGAGCTGGGATGATATTCATGAGGAATGGGTCCTGGGCGATAAATCAAAAGGGGCAATTTTTTCAATTCGACCAACAATCGTTTAGAGAGTTTTAACGCAAAGTTAAAGAGCGTGATACATTTATATAGTTCTCTGGAAGATTTTGTTGATCGTTTTTTTGTAATTCTGGCTACTCTTCGGGTTGAACGAGATCACAGAGCCGCAAATTCGTTTCAACGAAAACTTGTGATGTCACATCCAGTTACCAGTGTGGAAAGGCAGTACTCTGAGCTTCTCACAAGTTACGCATCGTCCTTCGTTTTAAAACAACTCAAAATGTCGACAAACATATCTAGAATGAAAAGTAGTACACAGAATGGGGAATATAATTTTGAAAAGTCAAAAGATGAAGTGTTATCTGTTACAGCAAAAAAATGTTCGTGCTGTTTTTTCAATTCCATGTTGTTACCTTGTCGGCATATTTTCGCACTCCGTCGACAATTAGATATTAATCTTTTTGATGGTGATCTGTGTGCACAGAGATGGAAGTCGCTTTATTATAGAAAAAAGTGTAGGCTGTTTCGAGATGACGGAATTTCATCAACCGTAAACTACGATCATCAAACTATACAACCATCGGCTGTTTTGACAGAAATGAAAAGATTTCGCGTGACACAATTAATAACCAATAAGGTGGCTGACGTTGTATCCGAGCAGACAGGTGCTATTTTTGATCATCAGGTTGAGCAATTAAAAACATTGCTTGACCTTTGGGGAAATGGAAAAGAAGTTTTAATCGCAGAACTCAATGAACAAAGTATGATACGTTTAACTATGTTCTTGTTTAAAATCTGTGCTATTGAAATAACTACATTGTAGTGTAGTGTACGTACTATTCAACAAAGCAATCACAGCTCTTATTACTGCTGAGTTTTGATCTCTATTTTTTTACAACTGTGTAATTAAAAATATAATATTGATTCTTGAATACTCAGGTGTTATTAATCAACCAAAGAAGCTGTCGTCAATCACATCGTCTTTTTCATCAACCATATCAGTTCCTCCTGCTGCTACCACAAACAAGCTATCGTCGTCTGTTTCGTCAACTATATCAGTTCCTCCTGCTGCTACTACAAACAAGCTATCGTTGTCTGTTTCGTCAACTATATCAGTTTCTCCTGCTGCTACCACAAACAAGCTATCGTCGTCTGTTTCGTCAACTATATCAGTTCCTCCTGCTGCTACCACAAACAAGCTATCGTCGTCTGTTTCGTCAACTACAGTACAGTCTGAATGTAATCTACCGCGTACACGCTAATATAACACCTTTGCGTGGAGGACGACAGTCGTTTGTCTTTTGTTATAATTAAATCCCTTAAGGGTTTTGCGAGTTTATATTTGCGTGTTAAAAAACAATGCGCTCGCAAAGAAATATTGGAGCAATTATATTTCTTGTAATAGCGAGATGCATTGTGTAAATGTATTGATAAGCTATTCCCTTAAGTATTAGCGTGAAGTAATTAAATAATAAAAATCTTTCGCGAAGTTTTATAATACATTGCGCGAGAATGTATTGTTGATTTAATTACTTAAAAAGATTCCAGCGCGTTTAATTTAAGAAACATATGAGAAGCATTGTTCACAACTATTAAATGCCGCTTTTCGTTTTTAAACTTTTAAAATGCGATCTAAAAAACATTTCTATCGCCGCTTTTCGTTTATAAACTTTTAAAATGCGATCTAAAAAACATTTCTATCGCCGCTTTTCGTTTATAAACTTTTAAAATGCGATCTAAAAAAACATTTCTATCGCCGCTTTTCGTTTATAAACTTTTAAAATGCGATCTAAAAAAAACATTTCTATCGCCGCTTTTCGTTTATAAACTTTTAAAATGGGATCTTAAAAAACATTTCTATCGCCGCTTTTCGTTTATAAACTTTTAAAATGCAATCTAAAAAAACTTTTCTATCGCCGCTTTTCGTTTATAAACTTTTAAAATGCGATCTAAAAAAACATTTCTTACGCCGCTTTTCGTTTATAAACTTTTAAAATGCGATCTAAAAAAACATTTCTATCGCCGCTTTTCGTTTATAAACTTTTAAAATGCGATCTAAAAAAACATTTCTATCGCCGCTTTTCGTTTATAAACTTTTAAAATGCGATCTAAAAAAACATTTCTATCGCCGCTTTTCGTTTTTAAACTTTTAAAATGCGATCTAAAAAAACATTTCTATCGCCGCTTTTCGTTTATAAACTTTTAAAATGCGATCTAAAAAAACATCCTTTGTGGAGATAACTTTTATATTTAATTACTGCAATTAAAAATTTCAAAAGAGTTCGCGCAAAATAGATTGCTAAAATTGATCTTGCAACCTATTGTGATTTAAACAATCGATCGCGTGGGGTCATTGTTTATCAGCGAGGCAATTATTTTCCTAAAAAAACAAAAGCTATCGCGATGTTATTGTTCTGTGTAACTACTCATGCGAGTTTCGCGTACGCGGTAGATTACATTCAGACTGTACTGTATATCAGTTCCTCCTGCTGCTACTACAAACAAGTTATCGTTGTCTGTTTCGTAAACTATATCAGTTTCTCCTGCTGCTACCACAAACAAGCTATCGTCGTCTGTTTCGTCAACTATATCAGTTCCTCCTGCTGCTACCACAAACAAGCTATCGTCGTCTGTTTCGTCAACTATATCAGTTCCTCCTGCTGCTACTAAAACAAGCTATCGTTGTCTGTTTCGTCAACTATATCAGTTTCTCCTGCTACTACTACAGTTACAGGTGAATTTACTTCCTTAAGAAAATAGGCATTAGCTAAAACAACAGCAGCAAAAAATGTATCTTCATCCTAATTACTTTAATTTCATTTTTTAGATAACAAATTGAAGTTGAACATAAGAATGCCACCAAGATTCGTGATGAAAGGAAGACCAAAAGGAATAAGCCAGACTGTCATAGGGTTCCAACGAAGGAAGAAAGGCGAGGCGAAGCTTCTGGCGTTCTGCAAAACGCATATTTTGACAAAAAAAAGATTATCCTTTCGTGGTTTGTTGGACTACAACGAGCATCAGACGTTGTTAAAGAAAGTGAAAAGATCAGCGTCAAGGACATAGAAGGGTACGACACTTCGCTGACAAACGCTGTTCTTGATGAAAGTGTCGATCTTCCAATAGTAAGACGATATTGTGACGAGCTTGCTTGGAAGAAAGTGGAAGATATGGTGGCTAAACGAAGGAGAAAGCCAAATTGGAGGTGCACAACGTGTCAGCATTCTTTAGATGGTCACAGCATATGTTGTGATAGATGCTTGCAATGGCAGCATCTTGAATGCGCTAACTTGTCTTCAAGACCAAAAGCAACATACTGGTTTTGTAAAATGTGCAAGCTAACGCATCAAGCAGGTAAAGTTTTTGTTAGTAACGTGAACGTGTAATATCACGTTTTAGTTTTTTTTTCCTCTACTGTTTTCAGTCGTTCCGGTAATGTTTACTTCGCATCATTAATATTTATTTTTGACCTTTAGTAATTAAGTCAAAGTGTGGCGAAGAAGAAGAAGAGACGTTACTGTCCACAGGCATAAAACGTCATAATAACTTTTTAAAAGTTGAAGTCGCAACAGACGAAATGACGATTAAAGAACCCTCGTTGAAGAAAAAGTGTGAAAAAATTGGTAATGTAAAGAAAAATTTAAACCATAAAATGCTTACCTTAACTAGATTTAAAACATTTGTTATCTGAAAACCTTTTTATATTGTTTATAGCATTATGCCTTTAGATACAAACGTAGAGGAAGAGGAAAAAATCAAAAGACTAGGAATTACAAAGTTTTGCAAAAATCATTTCCCTGATTTAATCAAGGCTGAATTGTGGCTAGCGGAAAACTCCTCGTTATTGGAGAAACAGCCCATAAGGCCACTAGTATTAACCGGTGAAGACAAAGAATTACAGCAAAATGTATTAAAAGCACTAAGAGACCCAATGGAATTTGAAGATGACGACGAATACACACAAAGTCGTGAATATTTAATGGAGCATGCTGGATATCAGTTTTTTTCATCCAAAGATACCCAAACTGCTCTTAACATATTAAGAGATGAAAAAGGTATAGACATAATGGCGCCTTTCTAGTCGCCTGGTCGCTACGAACGGAGCTTCTTACAATTTTAGAGTTCTAAACTCCAGTCAAGTTTAAACAAGCAAAAATTCCGTTATGTTTATACCTTTTAACCAATTGTTGTTTGCGAACTTATATTTGTTTATTATATATATATTTTACTCGATTGATTGCTAAAACAACGAACTTTGTAGATTGTTTTTTCACAAAAAAGGAACAGTAGTTGTCGTTGCATAAAACACGTTATTTTCCCATACTTTATTTTGATAATCCTCGTCCGAAAAGGCAACAAAGAAAGCTAGGAATGAAGTTAAGATCATGTACCGGTGCACTAGATTTACAAATATGGGGTCCGGTAGTAAAGTTTCATTACCGGTGCAACAGTTCTTAAATCTACGAATCCGGTACCGGTTCAGTAGTTTTTCGATGTACGATTCCGGTACCGGTGCAGCAGACACTTCGTATAATTAAAATGGTTGCAATACTTGGCGACTTATTGGCTGCTTCAAACATCACCATGTACTTTTTCTATTGCTCAAAAAACAGATACAACATTAGGAAAATAGATTAACAAAGTGGATCTGTGGAGGTGAGCACACGTGGCAATCAAAATTTTTACTTAAAATTATCCTTCAGCCTGTCTAGTTTTGTAATAATATAGGTAGTTTTGTTTTTAATGAATGATCACAAAGATAACAATAGATTAAATTGTTATATCCCACCTATAATAATAATAATAATAAATATTTAACGTGACTAGCCCAGAAAATCACAAAAACCTATAGTTAGTAGATTGTTTCCACTGGGGGCCACTACCACTACCTATGGCGCAGTAGCTTAGTGGTTATAACTCTCGTACTTTGTGCAGGAAACTGGAGTTGCCCCAAAGTAAATTGAGTTTCAGAATATCTAATCTGTCCCATGTCTGGTTATATAACTTCATGAGTACACTCTTCCTGCAGTACTTTAAGGGAAGAAACTTTTGCTGTATCAAAACAACTGTGAAATTTTCACAGGAATAATCTTTTGGAGTTCAGCAACTTAGGCATGTTTTGCCAAAGAAACTTCTTTGTAACAAATAAGGTTAAATTGCCACAGAATTTTTTTTTTTTTAAATATGCTCTTCGTCGATGAGGGTCACACTGACTTGTGACATGGTTCAAAATGGTCTTCCATCAGCCGAGCATAACAGTGGCAACATTAGGGGCGGTTGACATTAATGTTCCATGGCTGCTTTTAAAAACTATTATTACGAAAGTGCAGCGCAATTGAGAAGTAAAAGACCTCGGGACAAGGTTAGCATGCTCTAAATTCAAAACTGGTTTACCTCCCATTTTCGTATCTAAATGCAGTTACAACAAAACACGCTGTGTTGATGTTTACGCTACATATTGAAAAAATATCAGAAGAAAAGCAACTTTAATCAGCCATAATTTCTGTCTCGTATTGTATCGTGGAATGCATTAAAGCAGTGTTCTTCAAAATGCTTCAAAATTGCTTTGGCAATTCTTTTTTATTGATTTTTTTAATCTGTTGTTAATGAGATTAATGAAGATACAGACTTATTTCTATCATACTCATTTGAGCAATCATACCCCGCACAGTGCCGCATGTTATAGATGAGTAAATTTCACTTGTTTCTTTAAATAAACCCTTCTGCACACACCTTTTCCTTATATATATAATAATTTTTTTCGTCTTATTGCTCTGCTATGTGAGTATATCATGTTGAATTATTTTGTTAAAACAAAAATCATTCATACAGAGATCGATCTCTGTATGTTGTTGGAAATTTGTAGAACTTTTTTCAACTGTTGCAAAGGCATATTAATTATTTTTGGCTATGGCAGTCATTAAATCAAGTGGATGAAAGTCATTAATTTGAGCAAAGTCGTAAATCCTTAGTAATAGGGTCACGTGCCACAAAAAAGGGCTGGGGATAGTTTGAATTTTTTATGAAGAAAGTCGAACTAGCGATTAAGCAGCAAGAAATATAAGTATTTAAAACGCTTAAGTTACAAACTTTTAACAAAAAAGTGGTATCTAATTGGGAATTACTCTTGCAAATCTTTCAGGTATATAAATCAAGCTTGTAAAAGTAGCTCGGGATCTATCATCTTTTTACATTTTTAAGTCTCTGAATCTGATGACTCCTTTCTACCAGTTTTTTTTGTTGATTTATTGTTTTTGTAGATTTTTTATTCTTTACCAATGTTAAATTAAATATCAGTAGTGACCTACAAGAATAAAACTGTTTACCAAAAAGCAACAGTTTATTTGTATTATGTCTAAACATCACAAATCCCTAATGGTACTAAAGCGGCACCCACTCTTTAATAATCACCCAGTCTGAAATGTGAAATTTAAAAATGATTCATTTCAGTTTCAAATAAAATGTAAAACATATTAAAACAAGCAACATACACCACAATTTCCATATATACCACACTAAATTTTTGACGCTTGTCATGGAAATTCCAAAAGACATTGCAGTGTGGTTTCTTAAGGATACTGTAATTGTATAAATATAATTTTTTTACAAAAAAATTTTATTTTCAAAAATATGTGGAGTTTGATATTCTCTACCAACTTATAAATTTTTAATGAGTTGTCGGTAGTTTGCTTAACACCTTCTGCACATCTTTGATTAGGCTATTGTTGTAAAGGTCAGGTTGCAAAAAAACTCTTTTACGAGGAATTTTAGATGTTCGTTTTTCACGATGTATACATGACTTAAAATGTCCGAAACTCCCCTCCACGATGGAGAAACTCAACAAAACTTTGCACACGTGCTCATCGATACCTGCTGCAAATGACTTTGTCACATTTTATGTATATTTTGATTATTTAAAGAAAAAGACAGGTTAAAACACAAAAGAGCAAGCAAAAATTCATTTTTTCACAAATTTTTAAATAAAAAACGAACGACGCGCTTTTTCGAAAAAATGTGACAAAGTATTGTTGCTATGGTAATGCTAAAGTGATTGATAAATATGACGCAGAAAACAAATAAAACGGAGGGGAGTTTCGGACGTTTTAGTGAAAAACAAAGATGTGGATTTATTACCTGGAGCTACCTGGAAAAAAAATTAAATTTCATATTTATATTATCCTATTGACAATTTAATTTGCTTTTATATTCAATAAATAATTTTGAAGAAAAAAACATAGTTTTTGAGAAATGATGAATATACTGAATGTGTGTCTATACCCTTACAGTATCCTTAATCTTTTTCATCTTATCTTAATTTTTTTCATAGAATAAAATCTTCAACAAATTAAAATCCATAAGTTAATCTCTGAGTAATTTGCATTCTAAAATATCTAACACATGTATGTAATATGAAATTGAAAATAGATCAAGAACTTTCAGTCAAGGCTACCATTAAATTTTTTTGGAATATTCTGTAATTAACAGCTTTTGAATTTATAGTGCTTTTCACCCCACACTCAAGTACCATAAAAAATTTTAAAGAATTTGTTTTTACAAAACTCTTTTTAACTTTGACTATAAAACTAGCAAAAGAAGTCTGTATTATGTGTCATGCTCACATAATAGATCCTAGTTATCACAATTTCCTAATGGAGTCATGCTACATGTTTTATCAAGGCAATTGTTCAAAAACAAACCTGAGTTTTGATCGAGAAAAAAGATGTTGAATATTGTATATTCGAATCTTATATGCAAACCAACTTATAAAGCAGTTGCTAAAGACTTTTCTTTACATGATTTTTGGTAAAAAGAAAGATAAGAAAAAGGACAGAATGTTCAGTAGAGTAAGTGATCAGTATTACACATTTTAAAAGATATAAAATACTCCAACATTCCTTATCCCTTATCAAAGAATTGTTGCTCAGCTGATGATAGAAATTCAAATTAAGGTGCATGTTACATGTATGCAAATATGTTATGGTAATCTGTTTTGATTTCTTTATATTATTTGATAAGCAACCTGTTCCAAAACGTTGCATTACAGTATGTGCAATAAATTTAGTTTAACTAATAGGAAATAAACAGTATAGTTGCTAATTTCTTTTTAGACTTTAGTCTGCTCTACACCTCCATATTTCGAAGTGACTGACATCAAGATAAATCCTTCTGGACAGGATCTTCTCCTTTTTGGTATCCGTGGTGTTGGATTTGTAGAATTACCAAGACGATGGGGAGAGGCTGGTTTGTTTGAGGATGGAAAAGATATTTTACATTGTCGGTGCGTTTATTTATTTTTTTGTGTCATTTTGTTTATATATATATTCCTTAATAGGGTATTTTGTGTGAGCCTTTACTTTGAAGTGGATTTGCAATGCTTGTATCGGAATTATGATGCTGACATAGTGTTGGTTATGTACTTTTATTTTTCAATTTTTTCAGGCTGACATTACTTGATGATTCTTTTTTTTCGCATCATGTATCAATCAAAATACTTGAAGCAGCATGGTATCCTGGAGGTCTTAATAATAAGATTATCGTCCTTACAAATGAGAACTGCTTAAGGTAAAAATGGAGACTTGTGTTTTGCAATTGGTTGTACAGTACTATTTTCCACATCACTTTGCCATCAAAAAAAAGAAGCATAAGTTGATCATAAATTTCCATGTTAGCTATAATATCAAGCAAGGCAATATTTTTATACCAAGTTTGTGGACACTGAAAGCTTTTGGAAAGACAACTTTGTACTATATTGTTCGCATTTTAATACTAAAATTTCCATTTACTGGTACTTTTAATCATCTGAAACATTTAATATGAATTTACAAGATGTTAAAATAATTATAATTTCTTTTTATTTCAGGTTCTATGACATTTCATCACCTGATAAGCTAATACTACGATTTCCTCTATTTGGCGTTTTGCACCATAATGTTGGAACTGTGACATCTAACATATCGAGTGCATTGGGAGATGATGCTGTGGATTTTGATGTTGGCGAATCTGTTTGTGATAAACGGGGAGTTGTAACAAATAGTATCTTTGTTCTGCAAGAAACTGGAGATGTTTGGACTGTTTACGGTAAATTCACTCATAACAGGTATGTTTTAAATGTTATGCTTGGAAACAGTTTGAATTTAAGAAAAACATGTTTTTATGATCTTTATGTGTGCGCTGAATGATTTATTCTATATATTTTGTCCCAGAATAAAACAAATTTTCGTCCAGCTACTTCTTGGTTTCTTTGCAAAAATTAATGTACTTAACAACTAACTCTCTGTTTCACGACAAATGTTTTGTTAAGCTTAAGAAGATGCAACAATAATTAAAAATAGGAGATAACATTTCAACACATTATAAGAAAATCTGTTGAATGTATCAAATTAGCAAGAAGTAGTATACACATCAATGAAGTGCATAAATAGGATATAGGATGAACTCCTATCCTAGGAAGGAAGTACTTTTTAATTTCGATTGATTTTAAAAGTATTGATTCCTGCTTACTCATTAATTGTTATTATTTGACCATTTTTGTGTGAGTGTAAATTTGCCTTTAGTCTGCTAAACCTCTTGTTTTGTGCATT
The DNA here is from genome assembly GCA_030067915.1 of Hydractinia echinata. Lineage (NCBI taxonomy): Eukaryota > Metazoa > Cnidaria > Hydrozoa > Anthoathecata > Hydractiniidae > Hydractinia > Hydractinia echinata. The sequence continues at coordinate 25,930 of JASGCC010002319.1, forward strand.
ATGTTTGACTTTGCTCAGTAAAAACTCCTATCTATCCTAGTCTTTCTTTTTGGTGATCATTAGCTCTGTCTGTGGAGTACTCAATTAATATCCAAGAGGTGGTTGTCCACCTTTGTTGTTCCACCTGGCAACAATTAACAGGGTATATCCCACAAAGTTGCGAGGCTAACCACATAGAATATACATCACTACTTGTTTGTATATTAGACTGCAAGTTTACGAAGAAGGACCACTGATAATCAATCCACCTTCTCTTGACAACTATGGTTGTAATTATTGTTCCTTGATCTGTCTTCCATCTGTTCCGCCAACAGTAGTTATTGGAACTCAGAGTGGATCTATCTATCATTGTTTACTGCTGCAAGAAGACAGAAATGGATTTGAGGTAATCTTATTGTTTAAATTTTGTTATTTTTGTTGCCAAAACATGTTTCCATTTTACCCTAAATTTTTTGCAATTTAACCATGACAAAAAATTGTTTTGTTTGCTTTTTGGACCTACCAGGTACAGGTGAGATCCTATAAAATGACCTGTGTCCGTCCGTCTGTTATCACCTTTACTCAGAATTGGATTTTTAATTTGCACAAAGATAGAAAACAATAGACCCTCAAATGTGACGAAGTCAGTTTTTTTAGAAAAAATCTTATTGGCTCAAAAATGGCAGATTTATGCGCAAAATGAGCCAAAATACGTTTTTTACGACATTCCTCAGGATTGGATTATTAGTTTTTCTGATTTTTTGCACAATGCCCTTTTAAAAAAAAAATTATATTGGCTCAACAAACCCCGTTTTATGTGCAAAATCAGCCGGTAAAAAAAACTGTATTTCTCAGGATTGGATCATTAGTTTTTCTGATGTTTTACGCAATGACAGGGAACAATAGACCTTTGGATGTGATGAAGTCATTCTTCTGAAAAAAAATCTTATCAGCTCAAAAATGGCGGATTTATCTACAAAATGAGCAAAAAGGATCCTAAAATATGTTTTTAGGACATTTCTCATGATTGGATCATTAGTTTATAATCTGATTTTTCACACAAAGATGAGAACAATTGACCCTCAAATGTGATAAGTCAGTTTTTTAAGAATTGTATTTTTTGGCCCAATGATTGAGATTTGTGCGCAAAGTGAGTCAAAATGGTTCAAAAGTACGGATTTTGGAACTTTTCTGAGGAATTGGGTTATTTGTTTTTTCTGATGTTTTAAATCCAGGTAGATCCATTGAAGTTTCGCTTATTTACACTTGTGAGTGCTGTATTTAAGTTGTGCAAGTATGATAGACTGCCCATATTCACATTTTGCTATGTATGTATGTATATCTGCATGTATAGAAAATTAAAATTCACACAATTTGCTCTTGTTTTTTATTAATGCTTGACACATAAACCTGGGATTACATTATTTTCATATTTTGCAAGTAGTTTAAAAAATAGTTAAAAATATCTCTGGTATATATATAAGTGCAGGTTATAGAGTGGTGCAGGTATGTAATTTGATGAGTTTGTTATTCTTAGGTAGACAATAGTGAGATTCAAAGTACACCTCACATAAAATGCTTAAGGTGTTTTTTATATTTGCTGCATAAATCTGATGGCTTTGTTTTTGTGTTTCTTGTTGTTTTTCATTTATGTTTAGTACTAACAAAACAACTTCCTGAAGATCCAAAACATTTTCTAACACGTGCGTCACAAAAAAAATCAATACGGTGGACCGTATTGATTTTTTTTGACGAATCTCTAGGATTGTGTAATTTAAAGACCACGAACCTAATTCCAGTTTGCGTCATGTTGAAAAAAAAACTTTGCTCAAATTTTAGTATCTGAAGAATAAATCAAAAAATAAAACAATTAATTTACTTTTAGTTTTAATTATACTTTAAATCTAGTCATGCTAGAGAATAGGGTTAAAAATGTATTGTTTTTAAATGGAAAAAATCTTTTTAAATTACCCACCTGGGTAGTAAAATAAAATCTAAAAAGTTATGCAGAAAGTTTATACAGAAGTGGCTTTTGTTTTTAAATTTGTTTCATGAAAAGATTAGAAATGCCCTGAACAAAACTGCTTCTTATTTACGTATTTTGAAACGTAAATCGGTTAACTTGTGTTTAGAAAGATTATTTAAATAAGATCAATATAAAATTATTTTTCATTTGAACATTATTATATTTTATCTGAGACAAGGAAGGTAAGACTAATAGAGTCGCTAGCTGAACTACTCTGTCTTGTGTTTGGGGTTCACAAGTTTAAACAACCCCAATTCGTCTCCAGCATGTAAAAAATAATGACACAGAAGTAGAAAAAAAATGCAACCACACGCCACCGCATGCCATAAAAGTTCTTGACATGCAGGGTTTGAATTAGCAGGGTGCTATTTGCAATTTGTGAATCAAAATGCTGTTTTTGCGAATCATTCTACAAAAAAAAAATTAAAATTGCAAATCCCATTTTTTCATCAATTGTTTCTATGACCTATTTTTATATTGGTTGTTTTAATAAAATAACCATTACCAAGGGATCAATGGCATGTGACCTACAGTCCTTCCCGACCGCAGCTGCAAGGAGGTTTTCTCTACAATCAGGACATTTTTGCGAACCAACTTTATATTTCTAATTCGAACCCTGGCATGTGAACATTGCACGCCAAAATATTCTGAAATTAGTATGGCATGCGAAAGACCACACAACATCATTTTTCTTTCTGATGTGGCATGTTAACTGAAATTTTTTCTAAATTAAATGCTGGTTATACGACAGTGCAGGTTATCTAACAAACTTAGCTCAAAGCCCTGGGGCGCAGGTTCATAGACGGGTTATACAACTACCTAGAAAATAAATGTGTTAATTTCTACAACTTTCAGAGAATATAGGTGTACCTCCGAAAATATATTTTAGCTTCTTTGTTTAATTGATCAACTTTTTTGCATAGGACGAAGACAGTGCAGTGTTTGACAATCATACTGTTGAGCAGTTGTTTGTGTATGAGTCGGTTGAATTGGAACAGAATTTTCTTTATCGAGTTGAAGATGATAATATGCAACCACAAAGTGAAGCAAAAAGCCAGAAACTCCAACTCATCAGCAGTAAGTTTGTTTCTATGATAGCAGGTTAGCGTAATAGGCTAGGTTGAAATTTATTGCATTAATTTTATGTGTCAGATCAAATTTAGGAAGCATTAAACACATTAATGTAAGAGGAGTATTTTACCAAGCTTGGTTCTCTCATATTATTCAAGACAAATAAATAGGATTTTTTTTACTAATGAGCTAAAGTAAAAAA
>JASGCC010002320.1:0-29196 GCA_030067915.1 Hydractinia echinata
TAGGTTGTTTGTTTACTGTATGAGGGAGTAAAGGAATCGATTGGAAAAAAAATTTGTTCGACTGTTTTGCGCGGGCTACCGAACACATCTATTCACAGGCGCAACCCACTACTGCTCGGCGCGAGTCTTTTGCCTGCTGCGTTTCCGCCCTGGTGATACGTTCCATTATCGAACTTGGTACTACATGAATTCCTTCCTGTAGACCATGTTGACACTGAACTTAGTGTCGACGCCTGATCGACATAGACAAGTGACCGATAGTGGTCCCGAACTCAAGCCGTTCGTAAGTTTAGTCTCCAAGTAGCTGGATTACAGGTGCACGCCACTACACTCAACTGACGGTAAAGGTAAAAAGAATTAACTCATGCTTAATTTTTTCCTGTAAAAGTAAAAAAGCAGTTTTACCAAATCAAATGGATTTTACACTTTTCAGTACAGAATTAGGTTGTTTGTTTACTGTATGAGGGATAAAGGAATCGATTGGAAAAAAAACTTTGTTTGACTGTTTTGCGCGGGCTACCGAACACCATCTATTCACAGGCGCTACCCCTACTGCTCAGCGCGGGAACTTTTGCCTGCTGCGTTTCCCCTGGGCCGATACGTTCCTCATTATCGAACTTGGTACTACATGAATTCCTTCCTGTAGACCATGTTGACACTGAGCTTAGTCGACGCCTGATCGACATAGACAAGTGACCGATAGTGGTCCCGAACTCAAGCCGTTCGTAAGTTTAGTCTCCAAGTAGCTGGATTACAGGTGCACGCCACTACACTCAACTGACGGTAAAGGTAAAAAGAATTAACTCATGCTTAATTTTTTCCTGTAAAAGTAAGAAAAAAAGGAGTTTTACCAATATCAAATGGATTTTACACTTTTCAGTACAGAATTAGGTTGTTTGTTTACTGTATGAGGGAGTAAAGGAATCGATTGGAAAAAAAACTTTGTTCGACTGTTTTGCGCGGGCTACCGAACACCATCTATTCACAGGCGCTATCCAACCTACTGCTCAGCGCGGGAACTTTTGCCTGCTGCGTTTCCGCCCTGGGCCGATACGTTCCTCATTATCGAACTTGGTACTACATGAATTCCTTCCTGTAGACCATGTTGACACTGAGCTTAGTGTGGACGCCTGATCGACATAGACAAGTGACCGATAGTGGTCCCGAACTCAAGCCGTTCGTAAGTTTAGTCTCCAAGTAGCTGGATTACAGGTGCACGCCACTACACTCAACTGACGGTAAAGGTAAAAAGAATTAACTCATGCTTAATTTTTTCCTGTAAAAGTAAGAAAAAAAGGTTTTACCAATATCAAATGGATTTTACACTTTTCAGTACAGAATTAGGTTGTTTGTTTACTGTATGAGGAGTAAAGGAATCGATTGGAAAAAAAATTTGTTCGACTGTTTTGCGCGGGCTACCGAACACCATCTATTCACAGGCGCTACCCACTACTGCTCAGCGCGGGAACTTTTGCCTGCTGCGTTTCCGCCCTGGGCCGATACGTTCCTCATTATCGAACTTGGTACTACATGAATTCCTTCCTGTAGACCATGTTGACACTGAGCTTAGTGTGACGCCTGATCGACATAGACAAGTGACCGATAGTGGTCCCGAACTCAAGCCGTTCGTAAGTTTAGTCTCCAAGTAGCTGGATTACAGGTGCACGCCACTACACTCAACTGACGGTAAAGGTAAAAAGAATTAACTCATGCTTAATTTTTTCCTGTAAAAGTAAGAAAAAAGAGTTTTACCAATATCAAATGGATTTTACACTTTTCAGTACAGAATTAGGTTGTTTGTTTACTGTATGAGGGAGTAAAGGAATCGATTGGAAAAAAAACTTTGTTCGACTGTTTTGCGCGGGCTACCGAACACCATCTATTCACAGGCGCTACCCCACTACTGCTCAGCGCGGGAACTTTTGCCTGCTGCGTTTCCGCCCTGGGCCGATACGTTCCTCATTATCGAACTTGGTACTACATGAATTCCTTCCTGTAGACCATGTTGACACTGAGCTTAGTGACGCCTGATCGACATAGACAAGTGACCGATAGTGGTCCCGAACTCAAGCCGTTCGTAAGTTTAGTCTCCAAGTAGCTGGATTACAGGTGCACGCCACTACACTCAACTGACGGTAAAGGTAAAAAGAATTAACTCATGCTTAATTTTTTCCTGTAAAAGTAAAAAAAAAGGTTTTACCAATATCAAATGGATTTTACACTTTTCAGTACAGAATTAGGTTGTTTGTTTACTGTATGAGGGAGTAAAGGAATCGATTGGAAAAAAAACTTTGTTCGACTGTTTTGCGCGGGCTACCGAACACCATCTATTCACAGGCGCTACCCACTACTGCTCAGCGCGGGAACTTTTGCTGCTGCGTTTCCGCCCTGGGCCGATACGTTCCTCATTATCGAACTTGGTACTACATGAATTCCTTCCTGTAGACCATGTTGACACTGAGCTTAGTGTGACGCCTGATCGACATAGACAAGTGACCGATAGTGGTCCCGAACTCAAGCCGTTCGTAAGTTCAGTCTCCAAGTAGCTGGATTACAGGTGCACGCCACTACACTCAACTGACGGTAAAGGTAAAAAGAATTAACTCATGCTTAATTTTTTCCTGTAAAAGTAAGAAAAAAAGGGGTTTTACCAATATCAAATGGATTTTACACTTATGAGGGAGTAAAGGAATCGATTGGAAAAAAAACTTTGTTCGACTGTTTTGCGCTGGCTACCGAACACCATCTATTCACAGGCGCTATCCCACTACTGCTCAGCGCGGGAACTTTTGCCTGCTGCGTTTCCGCCCTGGGCCGATACGTTCCTCATTATCGAACTTGGTACTACATGAATTCCTTCCTGTAGACCATGTTGACACTGAGCTTAGTGTGGACGCCTGATCGACATAGACAAGTGACCGATAGTGGTCCCGAACTCAAGCCGTTCGTAAGTTTAGTCTCCAAGTAGCTGGATTACAGGTGCACGCCACTACACTCAACTGACGGTAAAGGTAAAAAGAATTAACTCATGCTTAATTTTTTCCTGTAAAAGTAAAAAAAAGGAGTTTTACCAATATCAAATGGATTTTACACTTTTCAGTACAGAATTAGGTTGTTTGTTTACTGTATGAGGGAGTAAAGGAATCGATTGGAAAAAAATTTGTTCGACGGTTTTGCGCGGGCTACCGAACACGATCTATTCACAGGCGCTACCCCACTACTGCTCAGCGCGGGAACTTTTGCCTGCTGCGTTTCCGCCCTGGGCCGATACGTTCCTCATTATCGAACTTGGTACTACATGAATTCCTTCCTGTAGACCATGTTGACACTGAGCTTAGTGTGGACGCCTGATCGACATAGACAAGTGACCGATAGTGGTCCCGAACTCAAGCCGTTCGTAAGTTTAGTCTCCAAGTAGCTGGATTACAGGTGCACGCCACTACACTCAACTGACGGTAAAGGTAAAAAGAATTAACTCATGCTTAATTTTTTCCTGTAAAAGTAAAAAAAAAGCAGTTTTACCAATATCAAATGGATTTTACACTTTTCAGTACAGAATTAGGTTGTTTGTTTACTGTATGAGGGAGTAAAGGAATCGATTGGAAAAAAACTTTGTTCGACTGTTTTGCGCGGGCTACCGAACACCATCTATTCACAGGCGCTACCCACTACTGCTCAGCGCGGGAACTTTTGCTGCTGCGTTTCCGCCCTGGGCCGATACGTTCCTCATTATCGAACTTGGTACTACATGAATTCCTTCCTGTAGACCATGTTGACACTGAGCTTAGTGTGACGCCTGATCGACATAGACAAGTGACCGATAGTGGTCCCGAACTCAAGCCGTTCGTAAGTTTAGTCTCCAAGTAGCTGGATTACAGGTGCACGCCACTACACTCAACTGACGGTAAAGGTAAAAAGAATTAACTCATGCTTAATTTTTTCCTGTAAAAGTAAAAAAAAAGAGTTTTACCAATATCAAATGGATTTTACACTTTTCAGTACAGAATTAGGTTGTTTGTTTACTGTATGAGGGAGTAAAGGAATCGATTGGAAAAAAAACTTTGTTCGACTGTTTTGCGCGGGCTACCGAACACCATCTATTCACAGGCGCTACCCACTACTGCTCAGCGCGGAACTTTTTCTGCTGCGTTTCCGCCCTGGGCCGATACGTTCCTCATTATCGAACTTGGTACTACATGAATTCCTTCCTGTAGACCATGTTGACACTGAGCTTAGTGTGGACGCCTGATCGACATAGACAAGTGACCGATAGTGGTCCCGAACTCAAGCCGTTCGTAAGTTTAGTCTCCAAGTAGCTGGATTACAGGTGCACGCCACTACACTCAACTGACGGTAAAGGTAAAAAGAATTAACTCATGCTTAATTTTTTCCTGTAAAAGTGAAAAAAAGGGTTTTACCAATATCAAATGGATTTTACATTGTGAGGGAGTAAAGGAATCGATTGGAAAAAAAACTTTGTTCGACTGTTTTGCGCGGGCTACCGAACACCATCTATTCACAGGCGCTACCCACTACTGCTCAGCGCGGGAACTTTTGCCTGCTGCGTTTCCGCCCTGGGCCGATACGTTCCTCATTATCGAACTTGGTACTACATGAATTCCTTCCTGTAGACCATGTTGACACTGAGCTTAGTGTGGACGCCTGATCGACATAGACAAGTGACCGATAGTGGTCCCGAACTCAAGCCGTTCGTAAGTTTAGTCTCCAAGTAGCTGGATTACAGGTGCACGCCACTACACTCAACTGACGGTAAAGGTAAAAAGAATTAACTCATGCTTAATTTTTTCCTGTAAAAGTAAAAAAAAGGAGTTTTACCAATATCAAATGGATTTTACACTTTTCAGTACAGAATTAGGTTGTTTGTTTACTGTATGAGGGAGTAAAGGAATCGATTGGAAAAAAACTTTGTTCGACTGTTTTGCGCGGGCTACCGAACACCATCTATTCACAGGCGCTATCCCACTACTGCTCAGCGCGGGAACTTTTGCCTGCTGCGTTTCCGCCCTGGGCCGATACGTTCCTCATTATCGAACTTGGTACTACATGAATTCCTTCCTGTAGACCATGTTGACACTGAGCTTAGTGTGACGCCTGATCGACATAGACAAGTGACCGATAGTGGTCCCGAACTCAAGCCGTTCGTAAGTTTAGTCTCCAAGTAGCTGGATTACAGGTGCACGCCACTACACTCAACTGACGGTAAAGGTAAAAAGAATTAACTCATGCTTAATTTTTTCCTGTAAAAGTAAAAAAAAGAGTTTTACCAATATCAAATGGATTTTACACTTTTCAGTACAGAATTAGGTTGTTTGTTTACTGTATGAGGGAGTAAAGGAATCGATTGAAAAAAAACTTTTGTTCGACTGTTTTGCGCGGGCTACCGAACACCATCTATTCACAGGCGCTACCCCACTACTGCTCAGCGCGGGAACTTTTGCCTGCTGCGTTTCCGCCCTGGGCCGATACTTCCTCATTATCGAACTTGGTACTACATGAATTCCTTCCTGTAGACCATGTTGACACTGAGCTTAGTGTGGACGCCTGATCGACATAGACAAGTGACCGATAGTGGTCCCGAACTCAAGCCGTTCGTAAGTTTAGTCTCCAAGTAGCTGGATTACAGGTGCACGCCACTACACTCAACTGACGGTAAAGGTAAAAAGAATTAACTCATGCTTAATTTTTTCCTGTAAAAGTAAAAAAAGGGTTTTACCAATATCAAATGGATTTTACACTTTGTACTGAGGGAGTAAAGGAATCGATTGGAAAAAAAACTTTGTTCGACTGTTTTGCGCGGGCTACCGAACACCATCTATTCACAGGCGCTACCCACTACTGCTCAGCGCGGGAACTTTTGCCTGCTGCGTTTCCGCCCTGGGCCGATACGTTCCTCATTATCGAACTTGGTACTACATGAATTCCTTCCTGTAGACCATGTTGACACTGAGCTTAGTGTGACGCCTGATCGACATAGACAAGTGACCGATAGTGGTCCCGAACTCAAGCCGTTCGTAAGTTTAGTCTCCAAGTAGCTGGATTACAGGTGCACGCCACTACACTCAACTGACGGTAAAGGTAAAAAGAATTAACTCATGCTTAATTTTTTCCTGTAAAAGTAAAAAAAAAGGAGTTTTACCAATATCAAATGGATTTTACACTTTTCAGTACAGAATTAGGTTGTTTGTTTACTGTATGAGGGAGTAAAGGAATCGATTGGAAAAAAACTTTGTTCGACTGTTTTGCGCGGGCTACCGAACACCATCTATTCACAGGCGCTACCCACTACTGCTCAGCGCGGAACTTTTGCCTGCTGCGTTTCCGCCCTGGGCCGATACGTTCCTCATTATCGAACTTGGTACTACATGAATTCCTTCCTGTAGACCATGTTGACACTGAGCTTAGTGTGGACGCCTGATCGACATAGACAAGTGACCGATAGTGGTCCCGAACTCAAGCCGTTCGTAAGTTTAGTCTCCAAGTAGCTGGATTACAGGTGCACGCCACTACACTCAACTGACGGTAAAGGTAAAAAGAATTAACTTATGCTAATTATTTCTGTGAAAGTAAGAAAAAAGGAGTTTTTACCAATATCAAATGGATTTTACACTTACAGTACAGAATTAGGTTGTTTGTTTACTAGTATGAGGAGTAAATGAATCATTGGGAAAAAAAGTTTGTTCGACGGTTTTGCGGGTGCTACGAACACGAATCTATTCACAGGTGCTACCACACTTACTGCTCAGCGCGAGACCTTTTGCCTGCTGCTTTTCCGTCCTGGGCCGATACGTTCCGCATTATCGAACTATGGTACTACATGAATTTCTTCCTGTAGACCATGTTGACACTGAGCTTAGTGTGGACGCCCTGATCGACATAGACAATGACGATTGCGGTCCCGAACTCAAGCCGTTCGTAAGTTAGTCTCAAGGAGCTGGATTACAAGTGCACGCCACTACACTCAATGGCGGGTAAAGGTAAAAAGAATTAACTCATGCTTAATTTTTCCTATAAAAGTAAAAAAAAAGCAGTTTTACCAAATCAAATGGATTTTACACTTTCAGTTACCAGAATTTGTTGTTTGTTTACTGTATGAGGGAGTAAGGAATCGATTGGTAAAAAAACTTGTTTCGACTGTTTTGCGCGGGCTACCGAACATCCATCTCATTCACAGGCGCTACCCCACTACTGCTCAGCGCGGGAACTTTTGCCTGCTGCGTTTCCGCCCTGGGCGATACGTTCCTCATTATCGAACTTGGTACTACATGAATTCCTTCCTGTAGACCATGTTGACACTGAGCTTAGTGTGACGCCTGATCGACACTAGACAACTGACCGATAGTGGTCCCGAACTCAAGCCGTTCATAATGTTTAGTCCAAGTAGCTGGATTACAGGGTGCACGCCCACTACACTCAACTGACGGTAAAGGTAAGAAGAATTAACTCATGCTTATTTTTTTTCCTGTAAAAGTAAGAAAAAAAAGGAGTTTTACCAATATCAAATGGATTTTACACTTTCAGTACAGAATTTAGGTTGTTTGTTTACTGTATGAGGGAGTAAAGGAATCGATTGGAAAAAAAACTATTGTTCGACCTGTTTTGCCGCTGGGCTACCGAACACCATCTATTCACAGGCGCTATCCCGCTACTGCTCAGCGCGGGAACTTTTGCCTGCTGGGTTCCGCCCTGGGCCGATACGTTCCTCATTATCGAACTTGGTACTACATGAATTCCTTCCTGTAGCCATGTTGACACTGAGCTTAGTGTGGACGCCTCATCGACATAGACAAGTGACCGATAGTGGTCCCGAAACTCAAGCCGTTCGTAAGTTTAGTCTTCAAGTAGCTGGATTACCAGGTGCAGCCACTACACTCAACTGACGGTAAAGGTAAAAGAAATAACTCATGCTTAATTTTTTCCTGTAAAAGTAAAAAAAAGGAGTTTACCAATATCCAAATGGATTTTAACACTTTTCAGTACAGAATTAGGTTGTTTATTTACTGTATGAGGAATAAGAGAATCAATTGGAAAAAAAACTTTGTTCGGCTGTTTTGCGCGGGCTACCGAACACCATCTATTCACAGGCGCTACCCCACTACTGCTCAGCGCGGGAACTTTTGCCTGCTGGCGTTTCCGCCCTGGCCGATACGTTCCTCATTATCGAACTTGGTACTACATGAAATCCTTCTGTAGACCATGTTGACACTGAGCTTAGTGTCGGACGCCTGATCGACATAGACAAGTGACCGATAGTTGGTCCCGAACTCAAGCCGTTCGTAAGTTTAGTCTCCAAGTAGCTGGATTACAGGTGCACGCACTACACTCAACTGACGGTAAAGGTAAAAAGAATTAACTCATGCTTATTTTTTCCTGTAAAAGTAAGAAAAAAAGGGTTTTACCAATATCAAATGGATTTTACACTTTTCAGTACAGAATTAGTTGTTGTTACGTGTATGAGGGTAAAGGAATCGATTGGAAAAAAAAACTTTGTTCGACTGTTTTGCGCGGGCTACCGAACACCATCTATTTCACAGGCGCTACCCCACTACTGCTCAGGCGCGGGAACTTTTTGCCTGCTGCGTTTCGCCCTGGGCCGATACGTTCCTCATTATCGAACTTGGTAACTACATGAATTCCTTCCTGTAGACCATGTTGACACTGAGCTTAGTGTCGAAGCCTGATCGACATAGACAAGTGAACCGATAGTGGTCCCGAACTGAAGCCGTTCGTAAGTTTAGTGGCTCCAAGTAGCTGGATTACAGGTGCACGCCACTACACTCAACTGACGGTTAAGGGTAAAAAAGAATTAACTTATGCTTCATTTTTCCTGTAAAAGTAAGAAAAACAAGAGTTTTACCAATATTAAATGGATTTTACACTTTTCAGTACAGAATTAGGTGTTTGTTTACTGTATGAGGGAGTAAAGGAATCGATTGGGAAAAAAACTTTGTTCGACGGTTTTGCGCGGGCTCCGAACACCATCTATTCACAGGCGCTACCCACTACTGCTCAGCGCGGAACCTTTTTGCCTGCTGCGTTTCCGCCCTGGGCAGATACGTTCCGCATTATCGAACCTTGTTACTACATGAATTCCTTCCTGTAGACCATGTTGACACTGAGCTTAGTGTCGACGCCTGATCGACATAGACAACTGACCGATTAGTGGTCCCGAACTCAAGCCGTTCGTAAGTATCAGTAGCTGGTTACAGTGACGCACTACACTTAACTGACGGTTAAGGTAAAAGAATTAACTCATGCTTAATTTTTCCTGTAAAAGTAAAAAAAAGGAGTTTATTACCAATATCAAATGGATTTTACACTTTTCAGTACAGAATTAGGTTGTTTGTTTACTGTATGAGGGAGTAAAGGAATCGATTGGAAAAAAAACTTTGTTCGACTGTTTTGCCGCGGGCTACCGAACACCATCTATTCACAGGCGCTACCCCACTACTGCTCAAGCGCGGGAACTTTTGCAACTGCTGCGTTTCCGCCCTGGCCATACGTTCCTCATTATCGAACTTGGTACTACATGAATTCCTCCTGTAGACCATGTTGACAACTGAGCTTAGTGTGGACGCCTGATCGACATAGACAACTGACCGATAGTGGTCCCGAATCAAGCCGTTTGTAAGTTTAGTCTCGCAAGTAAGCTGGATTACAGGTGCACGCACTACACTCAACTGACGGTAAAGGTAAAAAGAATTAACTTATGCTTAATTTTTTCCTGTAAAAGTAAGAAAAAAGGAGTTTTACAATATCAAATGGATTTTACACTTTTCAGTACAGAAGTTAGTTGTTTGTTTACTGTATGAGGGAGTAAAGGAATCGATTGGAAAAAAAAAACTTTGTTCGACTGTTTGCGCGGGCTACGAAACACCATCCATCCACAGCGCTACCTCCACTACTGCTCAGCGCGGGAACGTTTTGCCTGCTGCGTTTCCGCCCTGGGCCGATACGTCCTCATTATCGAACTTGGTACTACATGAATCTTCTGTAGACCATGTTGACACTGAGCTTAGTGTCGACGCTGATCGACATAGACAAGTTGACGATAGTGGTCCCGAAACTCAAGCCGTTTCGTAAGTTTAGTCTCAAGTAGCTGAATTACAGTGCACGCCCACTACACTCAACTGACGGTAAAGGTAAAAAGAATTAACTCATGCTTAATTTTTTCCTGTAAAAGTAAAAAAAAGGAGTTTTACCAATATCAAATGGATTTTACACTTTTCAGTACAGAATTAGGTTGTTTGTTTACTGTATGAGGGAGTAAAGGAATCGATTGGAAAAAAAACTTTGTTCGAACTGTTATGCGCGGCTACCGAAACACCATCTATTCACAGGCGCTACCCCACTACTGCTCAGCGCGGGAACTTTTGCCTGCTGCGTTTCCGCCCTGGGCCGATACGTTCCTCATTATCGAACTGGTACTACATGAATTCCTTCCTGTAGACCATGTTGACACTGAGCTTAGTGTGGACGCCTGATCGACATAGACAAGTGACCGATAGTGGTCCCGAACTCAAGCCGTTCGTAAGTTTAGTCTCCAAGTAGCTGGATTACAGGTGCACGCCACTACACTCAACTGACGGTAAAGGTAAAAAGAATTAACTCATGCTTAATTTTTTCCTGTAAAGTAAAAAAAAAGGAGTTTTACCAATATCAAATGGATTTTACACTTTTCAGTACAGAATTAGGTTGTTTGTTTACTGTATGAGGGAGTAAAGGAATCGATTGGGAAAAAAATCTTGTTCGACTGTTTTGCGCGGGCTACCGAACACCATCTATTCACAGGCGCTACCCCACTACTGCTCAGTCGCGGGAACTTTTGCCTGCTGCGTTTCCGCCCTGGGCCGATACGTTCTCATTATCGAACTTGGTACTACATTGAATTCCTTCCTGTAGACCATGTTGACACTGAGCTTAGTGTGGACGCCTGATCGACATAGACAACTGACCGATAGTGGTCCCGAACTCAAGCCGTTCGTAAGTTTAGTCTCCAAGTAGCTGGATTACAGGTGCACGCCACTACACTCAACTGACGGTAAGGTAAAAAGAATTAACTTATGCTTAATTTTTTCCTGTAAAAGTAAGAAAAAAAGGAGTTTTACCAATATCAAATGGATTTTACACTTTTCAGTACAGAATTAGGTTGTTTGTTTACTGTATGAGGGAGTAAAGAATCGATTGGAAAAAAAACTTTGTTCGACTGTTTTGCGCGGGCTAACCGAACACCATCTATTCACAGGCGATATCCCACTACTGCTCAGCGCGGAAACTTTTGCCTGCGGCGTTTCCGCCCTGTGCCGATACATTCCTCATTATCGAACTTGGTACTATATGAATTCTTTCCTGTAGACCATGTTGACACTGAGCTTAGTGTCGACGCCTGATCGACATAGACAAGTGACCGATAGTGGTCCCGAACTCAAGCCGTTCGTAAGTTTAGTCTCCAAGTAGCTGGATTACAGGTGCACGCCACTACACTCAACTGACGGTAAGGTAAAAAGATAACTCATGCTTAATTTTTTCCTGTAAAAGTAAAAAAAAAGGAGTTTTACCAATATCAAATGGATTTTACACTTTTCAGTACAGAATTAGGTTGTTTGTTTACTGTATGAGGGAGTAAAGGAATCGATTGGAAAAAAAACTTTGTTCGACTGTTTTGCGCGGGCTACCGAACACCATCTATTCACAGGCGCTACCCCACTACTGCTCAGCGGCGGGAAACTTTTGCCTGCTGCGTTTCCGCCCTGGGCCGATACGTTCCTCATTATCGAACTTGGTACTACATGAATTCCTTCCTGTAGACCATGTTGACACTGAAGCTTAGTGTCGACGCCATGATCGACATAGACAAGTGACCGATAGTGGTCCCGAACTCAAGCCGTTCGCAAGTTTAGTCTCCAAGTAGCTGGATTACAGGTGCACGCCACTACACTCAACTGACGGTAAAGGTAAAAAGAATTAACTCATGCTTAATTTTTTCCTGTAAAAGTAAGAAAAAAAGGAGTTTTACCAATATCAAATGGATTTTACACTTTTCAGTACAGAATTAGGTTGTTTGTTTACTGTATGAGGGAGTAAAGGAATCGATTGGAAAAAAAACTTTGTTCGACTGTTTTGCGCGGGCTACCGAACACCATCTATTCACAGGCGCTACCCCACTACTGCTCAGCGCGGGAACTTTTGCCTGCTGCGTTTCCGCCCTGGGCCGATACGTTCCTCATTATCGAACTTGGTACTACATGAATTCCTTCCTGTAGACCATGTTGACACTGAGCTTAGTGTCGACGCCTGATCGACATAGACAACTGACCGATAGTGGTCCCGAACTCAAGCCGTTCGTAAGTTTAGTCTCCAAGTAGCTGGATTACAGGTGCACGCCACTACACTCAACTGACGGTAAAGGTAAAAAGAATTAACTCATGCTTAATTTTTTCCTGTAAAAGTAAGAAAAAAGGAGTTTTACCAATATCAAATGGATTTTACACTTTTCAGTACAGAATTAGGTTGTTTGTTTACTGTATGAGCGAGTAAAGGAATCGATTGGAAAAAAAACTTTGTTCGACTGTTTTGCGCGGGCTACCGAACACCATCTATTCACAGGCGCTACCCCACTACTGCTCAGCGCGGGAACTTTTGCCTGCTGCGTTTCCGCCCTGGGCCGATACGTTCCTCATTATCGAACTTGGTACTACATGAATTCTTCCTGTAGACCATGTTGACACTGAGCTTAGTGTGGACGCCTGATCGACATAGACAAGTGACCGATAGTGGTCCCGAACTCAAGCCGTTCGTAAGTTCAGTCTCCAAGTAGCTGGATTACAGGTGCACGCCACTACACTCAACTGACGGTTAAAGGTAAAAAGAATTAACTCATGCTTAATTTTTTCCTGTAAAAGTAAGAAAAAAGGAGTTTTACCAATATCAAATGGATTTTACACTTTTCAGTACAGAATTAGGTTGTTTGTTTACTGTATGAGGGAGTAAAGGAATCGATTGGAAAAAAACTTTGTTCGATTGTTTTGCGCGGCTACCGAACACCATCTATTCACAGGCGCTACCCCACTACTGCTCAGCGCGGGAACTTTGGCCTGCTGCGTTTCCGCCCTGGGCCGATACGTTCCTCATTATCGAACTTGGTACTACATGAATTCCTTCCTGTAGACCATGTTGACACTGAGCTTAGTGTCGACGCCTGATCGACATAGACAAGTGACCGATAGTGGTCCGAACTCAAGCCGTTCGTAAGTTTAGTCTCCAAGTAGCTGGATTACAGGTGCACGCCACTACACTCAACTGACGGTAAAGGTAAAAAGAATTAACCCATGCTTAATTTTTTCCTGTAAAAGTAAAAAAAAGGAGTTTTACCAATATCAAATGGATTTTACACTTTTCAGTACAGAATTAGGTTGTTTGTTTACTGTATGAGGGAGTAAAGGAATCGATTGGAAAAAAAACTTTGTTCGACTGTTTTGCGCGGGCTACCGAACACCATCTATTCACAGGCGCTACCCCCACTACTGCTCAGCGCGGGAACTTTTGCCTGCTGCGGTTTCCGCCCTGGGCCGATACGTTCCTCATTATCGAACTTGGTACTACATGAATTCCTTCCTGTAGACCATGTTGACACTGAGCTTAGTGTCGACGCCTGATCGACATAGACAAGTGACGATAGTGGTCCCGAACTCAAGCCGTTCGTAAGTTTAGTCTCCAAGTAGCTGGATTACAGGTGCACGCCACTACACTCAACTGACGGTAAAGGTAAAAAGAATTAACTCATGCTTAATTTTTTCCTGTAAAAGTAAAAAAAAAGGAGTTTTACCAATATCAAATGGATTTTACACTTTTCAGTACAGAATTAGGTTGTTTGTTTACTGTATGAGGGAGTAAAGGAATCGATTGGAAAAAAAACTTTGTTCGACTGTTTTGCGCGGGCTACCGAAACACCATCTATTCACAGGCGCTACCCCACTACTGCTCAGCGCGGGAACTTTTGCCTGCTGCGTTTCCGCCCTGGGGCCGATACGTTCCTCATTATCGAACTTGGTACTACATGAATTCCTTCCTGTAGACCATGTTGACACTGAGCTTAGTGTGGACGCCTGATCGACATAGACAAGTGACCGATAGTGGTCCCGAACTCAAGCCGTTCGTAAGTTCAGTCTCCAAGTAGCTGGATTACAGGTGCACGCCACTACACTCAACTGACGGTAAGGTAAAAGAATTAACTCATGCTTAATTTTTTCCTGTAAAAGTAAGAAAAAAAGGAGTTTTACCAATATCAAATGGATTTTACACTTTTCAGTACAGAATTAGGTTGTTTGTTTACTGTATGAAGGAGTAAAGGAATCGATTGGAAAAAAACTTTGTTCGACTGTTTTGCGCGGGCTACCGAACACCATCTATTCACAGGCGCTACCCCACTACTGCTCAGCGCGGGAACTTTTGCCTGCTGCGTTTCCGCCCTGGGCCGATACGTTCCTCATTATCGAACTTGGTACTACATGAATTCCTTCCTGTAGACCATGTTGACACTGAGCTTAGTGTCGACGCCTGATCGACATAGACAAGTGACCGATAGTGGTCCCGAACTCAAGCCGTTCGTAAGTTTAGTCTCCAAGTAGCTGGATTACAGGTGCACGCCACTACACTCAACTGACGGTAAAGGTAAAAAGAATTAACTCATGCTTAATTTTTTTCCTGTAAAAGTAAGAAAAAAAGGAGTTTTACCAATATCAAATGGATTTTACACTTTCAGTACAGAATTAGGTTGTTTGTTTACTGTATGAGGGAGTAAAGGAATCGATTGGAAAAAAACTTTGTTCGACTGTTTTGCGCGGGCTACCGAACACCATCTATTCACAGGCGCTACCCCACTACTGCTCAGCGCGGGAACTTTTGCCTGCTGCGTTTCCGCCCTGGGCCGATACGTTCCTCATTATCGAACCTTGGTACTACATGAATTCCTTCCTGTAGACCATGTTGACACTGAGCTTAGTGTCGACGCCTGATCGACATAGACAAGTGACCGATAGTGGTCCCGAACTCAAGCCGTTCGTAAGTTTAGTCTCCAAGTAGCTGGATTACAGGTGCACGCCACTACACTCAACTGACGGTAAGGTAAAAAGAATTAACTCATGCTTAATTTTTTCCTGTAAAGTAAAAAAAAGGAGTTTTACCAATATCAAATGGATTTTACACTTTTCAGTACAGAATTAGGTTGTTTGTTTACTGTATGAGGGAGTAAAGGAATCGATTGGGAAAAAAAACTTTGTTTCGACTGTTTTGCGCGGGCTACCGAACACCATCTATTCACAGGCGCTACCCCACTACTGCTCAGCGCGGGAACTTTTGCCTGCTGCGTTTCCGCCCTGGGCCGATACGTTCCTCATTATCGAACTTGGTACTACATGAATTCCTTCCTGTAGACCATGTTGACACTGAGCTTAGTGTCGACGCCTGATCGACATAGACAAGTGACCGATAGTGGTCCCGAACTCAAGCCGTTCGTAAGTTTAGTCTCCAAGTAGCTGGATTACAGGTGCACGCCACTACACTCAAACTGACGGTAAAGGTAAAAAGAATTAACTCATGCTTAATTTTTTCCTGTAAAAGTAAAAAAAAAGCAGTTTTACCAATATCAAATGGATTTTACACTTTTCAGTACAGAATTAGGTTGTTTGTTTACTGTATGAGGGAGTAAAGGAATCGATTGGAAAAAAACTTTGTTCGACTGTCACCATCTATTCACAGGCGCTACCCCACTACTGCTCAGCGCGGGAACTTTTGCCTGCTGCGTTTCCGCCCTGGGCCGATACGTTCCTCATTATCGAACTTGGTACTACATGAATTCCTTCCTGTAGACCATGTTGACACTGAGCTTAGTGTGGACGCCTGATCGACATAGACAAGTGACCGATAGTGGTCCCGAACTCAAGCCGTTCGTAAGTTTAGTCTCCAAGTAGCTGGGTTACAGGTGCACGCCACTACACTCAACTGACGGTAAAGGTAAAAAGAATTAACTCATGCTTAATTTTTCCTGTAAAAGTAAGAAAAAAGGAGTTTTACCAATATCAAATGGATTTTACACTTTTCAGTACAGAATTAGGTTGTTTGTTTACTGTATGAGGGAGTAAAGGAATCGATTGGAAAAAAAACTTGTTCGACTGTTTTGCGCGGGCTACCGAACACCATCTATTCACAGGCGCTACCCCACTACTGCTCAGCGCGGGAACTTTTGCCTGCTGCGTTTCCGTCCTGGGCCGATACGTTCCTCATTATCGAACTTGGTACTACATGAATTCCTTCCTGTAGACCATGTTGACACTGAGCTTAGTGTGGACGCCTGATCGACATAGACAAGTGACCGATAGTGGTCCCGAACTCAAGCCGTTCGTAAGTTTAGTCTCCAAGTAGCTGGATTACAGGTGCACGCCACTACACTCAACTGACGGTAAGGTAAAAGAATTAACTCATGCTTAATTTTTTCCTGTAAAAGTAAGAAAAAAAGGAGTTTTACCAATATCAAATGGATTTTACACTTTTCAGTACAGAATTAGGTTGTTTGTTTACTGTATGAGGGAGTAAAGGAATCGATTGGAAAAAAAACTTTGTTCGACTGTTTTGCGCGGGCTACCGAACACCATCTATTCACAGGCGCTACCCCACTACTGCTCAGCGCGGAACTTTTGCCTGCTTGCGTTTCCGCCCTGGGCCGATACGTTCCTCATTATCGAACTTGGTACTACATGAATTCCTTCCTGTAGACCATGTTGACACTGAGCTTAGTGTCGACGCCTGATCGACATAGACAAGTGACCGATAGTGGTCCCGAACTCAAGCCGTTCGTAAGTTTAGTCTCCAAGTAGCTGGATTACAGGTGGCACGCCACTACACTCAACTGACGGTAAAGGTAAAAAGAATTAACTCATGCTTAATTTTTCCTGTAAAGTAAGAAAAAAAAGGAGTTTTACCAATATCAAATGGATTTTACACTTTTCAGTACAGAATTAGGTTGTTTGTTTACTGTATGAGGGAGTAAAGGAATCGATTGGAAAAAAAACTTTGTTCGACTGTTTTGCGCGGGCTACCGAACACCATCTATTCACAGGCGCTACCCCACTACTGCTCAGCGCGGAAACTTTTGCCTGCTGCGTTTCCGCCCTGGGCCGATACGTTCCTCATTATCGAACTTGGTACTACATGAATTCCTTCCTGTAGACCATGTTGACACTGAGCTTAGTGTGGACGCCTGATCGACATAGACAAGTGACCGATAGTGGTCCCGAACTCAAGCCGTTCGTAAGTTTAGTCTCCAAGTAGCTGGATTACAGGTGCACGCCACTACACTCAACTGCCAGTAAGGTAAAAAGAATTAACTCATGCTTAATTTTTTCCTGTAAAGTAAGAAAAAAAGGAGTTTTACCAATATCAAATGGATTTTACACTTTTCAGTACAGAATTAGGTTGTTTGTTTACTGTATGAGGGAGTAAAGGAATCGATTGGAAAAAAAACTTTGTTTGACTGTTTTGCGCGGGCTACCGAACACCATCTATTCACAGGCGCTACCCCACTACTGCTCAGCGCGGGAACTTTTGTTCTGATGCGTTTCCGCCCTGGGCCGGTACGTTCCTCATTATCGAACTTGTTACTACATGAATTCCTTCCTGTAGACCATGTTGACACTGAGCTTAGTGTGGACGCCTGATCGACATAGACAAGTGACCGATAGTGGTCCCGAAACTCAAGCCGTTCGTAAGTTTAGTCTCCAAGTAGCTGGATTACAGGTGCACGCCACTACACTCAACTGACGGGTAAAGGTAAAAGAATTAACTCATGCTTAATTTTTTCCTGTAAAAGTAAAAAAAAAGGGGTTTTACCAATATCAAATGGATTTTACCACTTTTCAGTACAGAATTAGGTTGTTTGTTTACTGTATGAGGGAGTAAAAGAATCGATTGGAAAAAAACTTTGTTTGAACTGTTTTGCGCGGGCTACCGAACACCATCTATTCACAGGCGCTACCCCACTACTGCTCAGGCGGGAACTTTTGCCTGCTGCGTTTCCGCCCTGGGCCGATACGTTCCTCATTATCGAACTTGGTACTACATGAATTCCTTCCTGTAGACCATGTTGACACTGAGCTTAGTGTGGACGCCTGATCGACATAGACAAGTGACCGATAGTGGTCCCGAACTCAAGCCGTTCGTAAGTTAGTCTCCAAGTAGCTGGATTACAGGTGCACGCCACTACACTCAACTGACGGTAAGGTAAAAAGAATTAACTCATGCTTAATTTTTTCCTGTAAAAGTAAGAAAAAAAGGGTTTTACCAATATCAAATGGATTTTACACTTTTCAGTACAGAATTAGGTTGTTTGTTTACTGTATGAGGAGTAAAGGAATCGATTGGAAAAAAAACTTTGTTCGACTGTTTGCGCGGGCTACCGAACACCATCTATTCACAGGCGCTACCCCACTACTGCTCAGCGCGGGAACTTTTGTCTGCTGCGTTTCCGCCCTGGGCCGATACGTTCCTCATTATCGAACTGGTACTACATGAATTCCTTCCTGTAGACCATGTTGACACTGAGCTTAGTGTGGACGCCTGATCGACATAGACAAGTGACCGATAGTGGTCCCGAAACTCAAGCCGGTTCGTAAGTTCAGTCTCCAAGTAGCTGGATTACAGGTGCACGCCACTAACACTCAACTGACGGTAAGGTAAAAAGAATTAACTCATGCTTAATTTTTTCCTGTAAAATGTAAAAAAAAGGAGTTTTACCAATATCAAATGGATTTTACACTTTTCAGTACAGAATTAGGTTGTTTGTTTACTGTATGAGGGAGTTAAAGGAATCGATTGGAAAAAAACTTTGTTCGACTGTTTTGCGCGGGCTACCGAACACCATCTATTCACAGGCGCTATCCCACTACTGCTCAGCGCGGGAACTTTTTGCCTGCTGCGTTTCCGCCCTGGGCCGGCTACGTTTCCTCATTATCGAACTTGGGTACTACTTGAATTCCTTCCTGTAGACCATGTTGACACTGAGCTTAGTGTCGACGCCTGATCGACATAGACAAGTGACCGATAGTGGTCCCGAACTCAAGCCGTTCGTAAGTTTAGTCTCCAAGTAGCTGGATTACAGGTGCACGCCACTACACTCAACTGACGGTAAAGGTAAAAAGAATTAACTCATTCTTAATTTTTTCCTGTAAAAGTAAAAAAAAAGCAGTTTTACCAATATCAAATGGATTTTACACTTTTCAGTACAGAATTAGGTTGTTTATTTACTGTATGAGGGAGTAAAGGAATCGATTGGAAAAAAAACTTTGTTCGACTGTTTTGCGCGGGCTACCGAACACCATCTATTCACAGGCGCTACCCCACTACTGCTCAGCGCGGGAACTTTTGCCTGCTGCGTTTCCGCCCTGGGCCGATACGTTCCTCATTATCGAACTTGGTACTACATGAATCCTTCCTGTAGACCATGTTGACACTGAGCTTAGTGTCGACGCCTGATCGACATAGACAAGTGACCGATAGTGGTCCCGAACTCAAGCCGTTCGTAAGTTTAGTCTCCAAGTAGCTGGATTACAGGTGCACGCCACTACACTCAACTGACGGTAAAGGTAAAAAGACTTAACTCATGCTTAATTTTTTCCTAAAAGTAAAAAAAAAGCAGTGTTTACCAATATCAAATGGATTTTACACTTTTTAGTGAATTAGGTTGTTTGTTTACTGTATGAGGGAGTAAAAGGAATCGATTGGAAAAAAAAACTTTGTGTTGTTCGACGATGTTTTGCAACGGGCTACCGCACACCATCTATTCACAGCGCTATCCACTACTGCTCAGTGCGGGACTTTTTGCCTGCCTGCGGTTTCCGCCCCTGGGCCGATACGTTCGCTCATTATCGAAATTCCTTGACCTCTCACATGAATTCCTTCTCCTGTAACCATGTTGACACTGAGCTTAGGTGGACGCCGGAGCGACATAGACATGTGACCGATTATCCTGGTCCCGAACTAAATAGCCCGTTTCGTAAGTCTCTAGTTCTCCACAAAAGTAGCTGGGATTACAGATTGCACGCCACGTACCACTTGAAACTGACGGCTGGTAATAGGTAAACAGAATCTAAACTCATGGCTTAATTTTTTCCTTAAAAAGTAAAGAAAAAAAGGAGAAAGTTTTACAAATATCAAATGGATTTTACACTTTTCAGTACAGAATTAGTTGTTTGTTTACATGAGGGACAAGTAAAGAATCCGATTGGAAAAAACACTTTTGGTTCGCTGATTTTGCGCGGGCTATTGACAACCAATCTATGTACGAGCGCTATCCACTACTACTCAGCGCGGAACTTTTGCCTGTTTGCGTTTCCTCCCTGGGTCGATACGTTCCTCATTATTCGAACTTGGTACGACATGAATTCCTTCCTGAGAACCATGTTGACACTTGAGCTTAGTGTCGACGCCCTCTGATCGACATAGACAATGTGACCGATAGTGGTCCCGAACTCAAAGCCGTCGTTAAATTTAGTCTCCAAGTTAGCTGGATTACAGAGTGCACGCCATACACTCAAGGACGGTTAAGGTAAAAAAGAATTAACGTCATGCTTTAATTTTTCCTGCTAACATAAATATATAAATATACATCTATAGATAATATCTCTCAGTACAAATATATATATCTTGATGA
Source organism: Hydractinia echinata (assembly GCA_030067915.1). Taxonomy (NCBI): domain Eukaryota; kingdom Metazoa; phylum Cnidaria; class Hydrozoa; order Anthoathecata; family Hydractiniidae; genus Hydractinia; species Hydractinia echinata. The sequence continues at coordinate 20,720 of JASGCC010002320.1, forward strand.
GGCTGGTTGTGTGTGAGTATGGGTATCGATTGGAAATAAAACTTTGGTTCGGACTTTTGTTGCCTGGGTACCTAATCTACTCATGTCTATTCACAGCGCACCCCATTACAGCTCAGCGCGGGAAGCTTTTGCCTGCTGCGTTTCCGGCCTGGGCAGATACGTTCGCTCATGTATCGGAACTTGTACTACCTGAACTCTCTGTCCTGCTAGACCATGTTCACACTGAGCTTAGTGTCTCGACGCGCTGTATCGACATAACACATAGACAAGTGACCGATAGTGGATTCGAAACCTGACTAATTGAAATTCCTTCCTGTTAGACCATGTTGACGACTGAGCATAGGTGTCGACGCTGCTGATCGACATACGGACAAGTGACTGATAGTGACCAAACTCAAGCCGTTCGTAAGTTTAGTCTCCAAGTACGCTGAATACAGGTACGCCTACTACTCACTCACTGACGGTAAAGTAAAAAGAAATCAAAGCTCATGCTTAATTTTTTTCCTGTAAAGTAAGGAAAAAGGCGTGCTTTTACCAATATCGAGTGTGGTATTTACACTTGTCAGTACAGAATTAGGTTGTTTGTATCACTGTATGAGGGCGCACCCCGTAAAGGATATCGATCGGTGAAAAAAAACTTTGTTCGACTGTTTGCCGGGCTATCTGACCAACCATCTATTCACAGGCGTACTATCCCACACGTACTGCTCAGCGCGGGAAGCTTTTGCTGCTGCGTTTCCGCCCTGGGTCGATTACGTTTCCTCATGTATCGAACCTTGGTACGACATGAATTCCTTCCTGTAGACCATGTGACACTGAGCTGTAGTGTTCGACGCCTGATGACATAGACAAGTAGAGCACGATCAGTGGTCCCGAACCTCAAGACCGTTCGTAAATTTAGTCTCCAAGTTAGCTGGGTATGATTACAGAGTGTTGCACGCCACTACACGTCAACTGTGACGTTAAGTAAAAAGACATGTAACTCATGCTTTCAATTTTTTCCGTGTAACAGTTAAAAAAAAGGAGCTTTTACCCATATCAAATGGATTTACAACTTTTCAGTACTTAAGAATTCGGTGTTTATTTACTGTTTGATGATGAGTGTAATTAGGAAATGCGATTGTGAAAAAAACTTGTTCGAATTTTTTGCGCTGGGCTAGCCGAACACCATCTATTCACAGGCGCTTACCCTTATACAGCCTCAGCGCAGGGAACTTTTGCCTGCTGCCCTGTTCCTCAACTGGGCAGATCGTATGCTCTCCACCTTATCGAACTTGTACTACCTGAACACCGGTCCTGTAGACCATGTTGGACACTGAAGAGTAGTGTCAGACGCTTTGATCGACATTTAGACCAATAGACAAGTGACCAATAGTGGATCGACCTGGTAACTACTATGAATTCCTGGCCTGTAGGACCGATGTTGACACTGAGCTTAGGTGTATAGTCGAACAGCCTGATCGACGAGATTAGACAAGTGAACCAGATACGTGGTCCGAACTCAAAGCCGTTCGTTAAGAGTTTAGTTCTCTAAGTAGCTGAGGATTACAGAGTGCAACGCCACTAACATCAACTGCACAGTAAAGGTAAAAAAAGAATTTAATCACAATGCTTAATTTTTTCCTGATAAAAAAGATTAAAAAAGAAGCAGTGATTACCCAATATCAAATGGAATTTTACACTTTTCAGTATACAGAATTAGGTTAGTTATGTATTACACTGTAAATGAGGAAAGTAAAGAAATCGATTGGAAAAAAAACCTATTGTTCGACTGATTATCTTGCGCGGGCTATCCGAAACACCTCTATTCACAAAGCGCGTACCCCACTACTGCTCACAGCGACTAGGGAAAACTTTTGCGCTGACTGATTTCACGTCAATGGGTCAGATACGTTCATAATGTATCGAAACCTAAGGTACTACAATGGAAATTCCTTCCTGTAGAGCATGTTGACACTGAACTTAGTGTGACGCCTGATCGACAATGGACAAAGTGGAACCGATAAGTGGTCTCGCACTCAAGACGTTTGTAAAGTTTTAGTACTCCAAGTAGCTGAAAATTACAGGTGCACCTACATACACTCAACTTACGGTGATAAAGTGTAAAAAGAAATAAACTCATTGCTTATATTTTTCCAATGTAAAAGTAGAAAAAAAAGTAATTATAACCAATATCAAAATGGATTTTAACAACATTTACAGTACAAGAATTAGTTGTACTATGTTACAATGTAAGATCGAAAAGTAAAGGAATCGATATTGAAAAAAAAACTTAACGATAATCAGACTGTTATTACGCGGGCTACGAACACCATCTATTCACAGGCGCTACCCATACTAACTGCAGCGCCAAGGGGAATTTTGCCATGCTGAGGTGTTCCGCCCCTTGTCGGATACGTTCGCTCAAATTATCGAACTTGGAAGATACTACACTGAATTCTTCATGTAGAACCATGATGACACTGACTTAGTGTGGAAGGCCTTGAGATCGACATAGACAAGTGACATAGTGGCTACGGAACATTAAGACCGTCGTAAAGTTATAAGTTACTCCAAGTTGCTGGAACAAAAAAAAAAAAATATTCGAAGAGTGCACGCACAAACTACACTCAACTGACGGTAAGGTAAAAAGAAAATTAAACTTAATAGCTTAATTTCTATCCTGTCACACACTAAGAAAAAAAGGATTTTACAATATCAAATGGGAATTATAACAATTATTCAGTACAAGAATATAGTTTGTTTGATTTACTGTATGAGAGGAAGTAAAAGGAATCGATTGGAAAAAAAACTATTGTTCGACATGTTAATCGGGGGCTAACCGAACACCATACTATTCACAGGCGCTACACCTCACTACATTGCTCAGCAGCGATGGGAACTTTTGCCAAGCTGCTGATCTTCCGCCTTAGCCGAATACGTTCCTCATTATCAGAATCTTGGTAATACATAGAATTCCTTCACCTGATAAGACCAAATAGTTAACACTTGAGTTAGTGTCGACGCAGCTTGACGACAATAGACAATAGTAGACGAATAGTAGGATCAACCAGAACTCAAGCCAGTTCGTAAGTTTAGTCTCAAGTAGCTGGAATTACAGTGCACGCCACAACAACTCAACTGAACAAATAAAGATAAAAAAAATTAACACAATGCTATAGATTTACTTTCCTGTAAAAGTAAAAAAGAAAGCCGTTTCTTTACCAATATCAAATGGATTTTAACACTTATTCAGTAACAGCATAATATGTGATTTCGATATTCACTGTAGATGAGAGGAGATGAAGTAAAGGAATCGATTTGGAAAAAAATAAGTAAAATTCTTTTACCGAACTGTATTTGCGCCAGCTGTGCGCACCGAACCAACAACCATTATTCACCAAGTTCATAACGAACCCAAAATACTCATCAGAAGACGCCTGAGAACTTATTGCCTCTTGCGTTTCCACCTGGGACCGAATACGTTATCCTTATTATCAAACTTAAAATAATAAAAAACAAGTCCAAAGACTACGAAAATGAATTCCATCCTAGAATAAGCACCAATGTGACACTGAGCATGTGTCGTAACGACGAAAAAAAGCTGATCCGACAATAAAATGATGACCGATAGTGAATCCAAACTCAAGCACGTTCGTAAGTTGTTTAGTCTCCAAAGTGCTGCTGAAGTTACAGGTCCAACAGTACTACACTCAACTGACGAAAATAAATGATAAAATGGTAAAAAGAATGAACACACCAAGATGACTTAATTTTATTCCTGTAAAAAAGATAAGAAAAAAAGGAGTATTTACCAAAATATTCAAATGGAATAACACTTTTTCAGTACAGAATTTAGGTTTGCACCTGATTTGTTACTGTAAGAGGAGAAAAGTAAAGTAATCGAATTGGAAAAAAATTTGTATTCCACTGTTTTGCGCGGTATAAAGCTAATCACGAACACCTTCTAATCAACAGCGCTACCGCACTACTTCTCAGCGAGGGAACTTTATGCTTGCTGCGTTTCCGACCCGGGCCGATACGTGCCTCATGTATCGAACTTGGTACTACGATGAATTCCTTCCTGTGAAGACCATTGTGACACTAGAGCTGTAGTGTCGCGGTTTTCTGATCGACATAGACAATGTGACCGATACGTGGTCCCGAACTCAAGGCCGTTACGTAATAGTTTTGTCTCAAGTAGCTGATTACAAGGTGACATCGCCACTACACATCAACTGACGGTGAAGGTAAAAAGAATTAACTCATGCTAATTTTTCCTGTAAAAGTAAAAAAAAAAGCTAAGTTTTATCCTAATATCACATAAGTGGATTTTACATCATATCTTCATTATACTCTCATATAGGTTGTTTGTTAACTGTATTATGAGGATAAGAAGTCACCGGAATCGATTGGGAAAAAAACTTTGTTCGACTGTTTTTGCGCGGCGCTACCGAACAACCATCATTCACAGGCGCTACCTCGCACTGCATCTGCTCAGCGCTACCACAGCGCCAGTTTGGAACTTTTGCCTGCTGCTTTTCCGTCCTGGGCCATTGCTCTGTTCTCATTATCGAACCTGGTACTACATGAATTCCCCTCTCGTAGACTCAAGTGACACTGAGCTTAGTGGACGCACTGAATGACATAGACAAGTGACCGATAGTGGTCTCAAACTCAAGCCATTTCGTAAGTTTAGTCTTCCAATGTAAGTTGGATTTTACAGGTTGCACGCACTTACACTCAACTGACTGGAAATGGTGAAAAGAGATACTTCATGCTTGAATTTTTTCCTGTAAAGAGTAGAAAAAAGCAGTTTTACCAATATCAAAAGGATTTTACCACTTTTCAGTACAGAATTTAGGTTGTGTGTTTTATCTGTATTGATGCGATGAGTTAAAGGGAAACGATTGGAAATAAAAAAAAACTTGTTTTTGACTCGTCTTACGTCCCGGTGCTAGCCGAACACCAATCATTCACAGGGCGCTACCAACACTACTGCTTCCAGAGCAGGGAACTGTTGTCCTGCTGCTTTCTCGCCCTGGGCCGATACGTTCCTCATTAATCGAACTTGGTACTACGATGCAATTCCTCATGGTAGACCATTGTTGACACTGAGCTTAGTGTGGACGCCTTGATCGACCATAACAAGTGACGAGAGTGGTCCGGAACTTAAGCCTTCGTAAGTTTAGTCTCCAAAGTAGCTGGATTTCAGGTGCACGACCGCCAACTACAATCCATCAAGTGTGACTCAATGTAAAGGCTAAAAAGAATTAACTTATAGTCTTAATTATAAGTGTTCTGTAAAAGTAAGAAAAAAAAGGGAGATTTTACCAATATCAAATGGAATTTACACTTTTCAGTACAAGAATAGGTTGTTTATTTACTGTATGAGCGAGTAAAAGGAAATCGATTGCGGAAAAAAACCTTTGTTCCACTGTTTTGCGCGGGGCTACGAACACCCTCTATCACAGGCCGCTACTGCACTTACTGCTAGTCAGCGAGGGAACTTTTGCTTGCTGCGTTCCGCCCTGGGCCGATACTACTCGCATTTTATGAAACTTTAGTTAATACTGGAGATTCCTTCCGTTAGACCATGTGACACTGAGCTTAGTGTCGACGTCTGATCGACATAGACAAGTGACCAGATAGTGTCCCAACTCAAGCCGCTTCTAAGTTTTGTCTTCCAAGGGTAGCTGGATAAGGTGCCACGATACACAACATGTATCAACTGACGGTGAATAATGGTAAAAAGAGATTAACTCAATGCTTTTTATTATTTTTTCCTGTAAAAGTTAAAAAAAAAGAGCTTGAGTGAAGTTTACCAAGGAAGTTATCAAATCGCCAAAATTTTAACTTTTCAGTACAGAATTAGGTTGTTTGTTTACTGTATGAGGGATGTTAAGAAACGATTTTGTGGAAAAACAACCGTGTGTTCTAACCGTTTTTGCGGCGGGCTACCGAACAACCATCTATTCAACATGCGCTTACCCCACTAACTGTTACTCAGCGTGGGACTTTTGCCTGCTCGTTTCCGTCCTGGGCCGATACGTTCCTCATATATCTGAATCTCACGGAACTTTCAGGAATTCCTTATCTCTAGATAGACCAGTGATTCGACACTGGCAGACTTAGTGGGAACGCCGGAGTCGACATAGACAAGTGACAGATAGTGGTCCCGAACTCAAGCCGTTCGTAAGTTTAGTTCCCAGAGTAGCTCTGGATACAGTTGCACGCCAACTACACTATACACTGACGTGGTAAACGGTAAAAAGATTAATCCTGTTAAGTTTTTCTCTGTATAAGCAAGAAAAAAGTGAGTTTTTACCAATATTCAATGGATTACAACTTTTCAGTACAGGAATTAGGTTGTTTGTTTACTTGTATGAGCGGAGTGTAAAGGAATCTCGATTCGGAAAAAAAACTTTGTCATCGATGTTTTTGCGCGGCTAATCTCCAAAACCGTGAAACCTATCTATTCACAGGCGCTACGCCCAACATATCCTGGCTTCAGCGCGTTACACTGTGGTGAACTTTAGCCCTAGACTGAGCCCGTTTACCGTCCTGGGCCGTTATGCAACCTGTTCTCATTATCGAAACCTGTACTACATGAAATGTACCTTCTGTAGACCATTTGTTGACACTGAGCTTAGTGTTTGACGCTGAACGACATAGACAACGTGACGTAGTGGTCTCAAACTCAAGCCATTTCGTAAAGGTGAAGTCGTCCATGTAGCTGGATTACAGTGTTGCACACCACTACACTCAAACTGACTTAGGTAACGCGCTAAAAAGAAATTAACATGCTTAATATTTTTCCTAGATAAAAGTATAAAAAAAAGTCATCCGACCAGTTTTACCAATATCAAAAGGACATTTGTATCTTACGATTCAGTACAGAATTAGGTTGTTGTGTACTGTTTATGAGGGTTAGTAAAGGAAACGATTGGAGAGGAAAGAACTTTATTTTACCGTCTACGCGGTGGCTACCAAGCACACATCTTTCACAGGTCGTCTATACTAAACTGCTCCGTCGAGGGAATCTTCTGCCTTAGCTGACCGTAGTGTCCTCGCCCGTTGGGCGATAACTGTTTTCTCCTCCAATTTATTCGATACTTGTGGTACTACTGAATTCGCTTCTATGTGATAGACCATTTTGTTTTACACTGAGTTTTAGTTGTGGACGCTATAAACTGATCGACATTAGACAATGGTGACCAGAGTTGGTCCGGAACTTAAGCCTCCGTTCGCAAAGTTACGTCTCCACGTATGCATAGATTTAAGGTGCCACGCCACTACACTTAAGCTCGACACACGTGGTAACATCGGTAAAAAGAATTTAAACTTGATGTTAATTTTGTTCCTAGTAAAGTAAGAAAAAAGGAGTTTTACCAATATCAAATGGAATTACACTTTCAGTACAGAATTATTGTTTGGTTTTACTGGTTTGTATGAGCGTAGTTAAAGGGAATCTGATTGGAAAAATAAAACTTTGTTCTCACTGTTTTGCGCGAGCTAGTATCCGAAACACATCTATCACAGGCTGCTACCGCTACTAGGCGCTTCAGCGAGGGAACTTTTGCTTGTCTGCCTGTTTCCGCCCTGGTGCCGATACTTCTTGTACGCAGTCCTCTCTATCGAACTTTATCTGGTATCTAACTATGAGATCCATTCCTGTAGTACCATGTTACACCTACTTTAGTGTTCTACGTTCTGCATCGTAACATAGACAAGTGACATAGTGGTCTGCGAATCAAGCCGCTTTCGTAAGTTTTTCTCCAAGGTAGCTGCGTAATTACATAGGTGGTTGCACCGCCCTAACCAATTCAACTTGACGGTGAAGGTAAAAAGAATTAATCATGCTTAATTTTTTCTGTAAAAGCTAAAAATAAGCAGTTTTACCAATATCAATAGTGGATTTACACTTCTCAGTACAGTATTGGTTTGGCTTGCGTTTTACTAGTATATGAGGAGAACACGGTAGAAGAAACAATAGGGAAAAAAAAACCGATGTTCTTACCAGTTTTGCGCGTGGCTACCGAAACACATGCTATCTGCAAAGGCGCACTGATACCACACATACTACGCTCACAGCGCTAGCGGGAAGCTTTGTGCCTGCTGCTTTCCGGTCCTGGGGCCGTCCCAAGCCAGCGTTCTCTCATTATCGAAACCTGGTACTTACAGATTCCTTCCATGTAGACCCATAGTTGACACTGGGACTTAGTGTGGACGCCGGCTAGATTTGACATCACGACGTAAGGGACAGATAGTGGTCCTACGGCTCAAAGCCTGCTTAATCGAAGTTAAAGTTTTTGGTGTCCCGCTAGGGTGCTTTGATTACAGTTTGCACGGCCACTACGCTCAACTTGACGAAGTTAAAATGTGCTCCATTAGAAGAATAATATAACTCTCTTTGTCTTATCCTATTTTTCCTGTAAAGACGTAAGAGCAAAGCACGTGCTTTACCCAGACTATCCAACTAGGATCTATTAGGCAAT
>JASGCC010002321.1:0-29195 GCA_030067915.1 Hydractinia echinata
TCACTGTTAAAAGCGATGCAACCTAGTAATATCAGAAAAATATCGCTAAATACATGTTGGTACGAATATGTGACGCAACCGTTGTAACTCAAACGGACTGATACCGTTAGAAAGTCAATGAAATGTAGTTTTTGAAACTGTCTCTATTTCTTCAGCGCGCGCTAACGGCTAGGATTGGTCCCACAGTAAAAAATGACTTATTTATCTAAATTTTTAAATAAAGCGCTACCACAGTGCCCAGTGTAATCGCTGAGTTCCAGCAATCATGTCAAATTAAGAAGAATGTTATTTCTTGGAGTCCAATTGTCTCATTTATCACATTTATAAGGTCAAAGTCCAAAATCAGTTCAATTAAGTCCCACAGTCAATCGTTTCACTGTTAAAAGCGATGCAACCTAGTAATATCAGAAAAATATCGCTAAATACATGTTGGTACGAATATGTGACGCAACCGTTGTAACTCAAACGGACTGATACCGTTAGAAAGTCAATGAAATGTAGTTTTTGAAACTGTCTCTATTTCTTCAGCGCGCGCTAACGGCTAGGATTGGTCCACAGTAAAAAATGACTTATTTATCTAAATTTTTAAATAAAGCGCTACCACAGCGCCCAGTGTAATCGCTGAGTTCCAGCAATCATGTCAAATTAAGAAGAATGTTATTTCTTGGAGTCCAATTGTCTCATTTATCACATTTATAAGGTCAAAGTCCAAAATCAGTTCAATTAAGTCCCACAGTCAATCGTTTCACTGTTAAAAGCGATGCAACCTAGTAATATCAGAAAAAATCGCTAAATACATGTTGGTACGAATATGTGACGCAACCGTTGTAACTCAAACGGACTGATACCGTTAGAAAGTCAATGAAATGTAGTTTTTGAAACTGTCTCTATTTCTTCAGCGCGCGCTAACGGCTAGGATTGGTCCCCAGTAAAAATGACTTATTTATCTAAATTTTTAAATAAAGCGCTACCACAGCGCCCAGTGTAATCGCTGAGTTCCAGCAATCATGTCAAATTAAGAAGAATGTTATTTCTTGGAGTCCAATTGTCTCATATCAGTAAAATCAATGTTCGGTGCGAAATATGTGACGCAACCGTTGTAACTCAAACGCACTGATACCGTTAGAAAGTCAATGAAATGTAGTTTTTGAAACTGTCTCTATTTCTTCAGCGCGCGCTAACGGCTAGGATTGGTCCCAAGTAAAAAATGACTTATTTATCTAAATTTTTAAATAAAGCGCTACCACAGCGCCCAGTGTAATCCTGAGTTCCAGCAATCATGTCAAATTAAGAAGAATGTTATTTCTTGGAGTCCAATTGTGTCATTTATCACATTTATAAGGTCAAAGTCCAAAATCAGTTCAATTAAGTCCCACAGTCAATCGTTTCACTGTTAAAAGCGATGCAACCTAGTAATATCAAAAAAATATCGCTAAATACATGTTGGTACGAATATGTGACGCAACCGTTGTAACTCAAACGGACTGATACCGTTAGAAAGTCAATGAAATGTAGTTTTTGAAACTGTCTCTATTTCTTCAGCGCGCGCTAACGGCTAGGATTGGTCCACAGTAAAAAATGACTTATTTATCTAAATTTTCAAATAAGGCGCTACCACAGCGCCCAGTGTAATCGCTGAGTTCCAGCAATCATGTCAAATTAAGAAGAATGTTATTTCTTGGAGTCCAATTGTCTCATTTATCACATTTATAAGGTCAAAGTCCAAAATCAGTTCAATTAAGTCCCACAGTCAATCGTTTCACTGTTAAAAGCGATGCAACCTAGTAATATCAGAAAAATATCGCTAAATACATGTTGGTACGAATATGTGACGCAACCGTTGTAACTCAAACGGACTGATACCGTTAGAAAGTCAATGAAATGTAGTTTTTGAAACTGTCTCTATTTCTTCAGCGCGCTAACGGCTAGGATTGGTCCACAGTAAAAATGACTTATTTATCTAAATTTTTAAATAAAGCGCTACCACAGCGCAGTGTAATCGCTGAGTTCCAGCAATCATGTCAAATTAAAAAGAATATTATTTCTTGGAGTCCAATTGTCTCATTTATCACATTTATAAGGTCAAAGTCCAAAATCAGTTCAATTAAGTCCCACAGTCAATCGTTTCACTGTTAAAAGCGATGCAACCTACTAATATCAGAAAATATCGCTAAATACATGTTGGTACGAATATGTGACTCAACCGTTGTAACTCAAACGGACTGATACCGTTAGAAAGTCAATGAAATGTAGTTTTTGAAACTGTCTCTATTTCTTCAGCGCGCGCTAACGGCTAGGATTGGTCCAGTAAAAATGACTTATTTATCTAAATTTTTAAATAAAGCGCTACCACAGCGCCCAGTGTAATCGCTGAGTTCCAGCAATCATGTCAAATTAAGAAGAATGTTATTTCTTGGAGTCCAATTGTCTCATTTATCACATTTATAAGGTCAAAGTCCAAAATCAGTTCAATTAAGTCCCACAGTCAATCGTTTCACTGTTAAAAGCGATGCAACCTAGTAATATCAGAAAAATATCGCTAAATACATGTTGGTACGAATATGTGACGCAACCGTTGTAACTCAAACGGACTGATACCGTTAGAAAGTCAATGAAATGTAGTTTTTGAAACTGTCTCTATTTCTTCAGCGCGCGCTAACGCTAGGATTGGTCCACAGTAAAAATGACTTATTTATCTAAATTTTTAAATAAAGCGCTACCACAGCGCCCAGTGTAATCGCTGAGTTCCAGCAATCATGTCAAATTAAGAAGAATGTTATTTCTTGGAGTCCAATTGTCTCATTTATCACATTTATAAGGTCAAAGTCCAAAATCAGTTCAATTAAGTCCCACAGTCAATCGTTTCACTGTTAAAAGCGATGCAACCTAGTAATATCAGAAAATATCGCTAAATACATGTTGGTACGAATATGTGACGCAACCGTTGTAACTCAAACGGACTGATACCGTTAGAAAGTCAATGAAATGTAGTTTTTGAAACTGTCTCTATTTCTTCAGCGCGCGCTAACGGCTAGGATTGGTCCCACAGTAAAAAATGACTTATTTATCTAAATTTTTAAATAAAGCGCTACCACAGCGCCCAGTGTAATCGCTGAGTTCCAGCAATCATGTCAAATTAAGAAGAATGTTATTTCTTGGAGTCCAATTGTGTCATTTATCACATTTATAAGGTCAAAGTCCAAAATCAGTTCAATTAAGTCCCACAGTCAATCGTTTCACTGTTAAAAGCGATGCAACCTAGTAATATCAGAAAAATATCGCTAAATACATGTTGGTACGAATATGTGACGCAACCGTTGTAACTCAAACGGACTGATACCGTTAGAAAGTCAATGAAATGTAGTTTTTGAAACTGTCTCTATTTCTTCAGCGCGCGCTAACGGCTAGGATTGGTCCACAGTAAAAATGACTTATTTATCTAAATTTTTAAATAAAGCGCTACCACAGCGCCCAGTGTAATCGCTGAGTTCCAGCAATCATGTCAAATTAAGAAGAATGTTATTTCTTGGAGTCCAATTGTTCATTTATCACATTTATAAGGTCAAAGTCCAAAATCAGTTCAATTAAGTCCCACAGTCAATCGTTTCACTGTTAAAAGCGATGCAACCTAGTAATATCAGAAAAATATCGCTAAATACATGTTGGTACGAATATGTGACGCAACCGTTGTAACTCAAACGGACTGATACCGTTAGAAAGTCAATGAAATGTAGTTTTTGAAACTGTCTCTATTTCTTCAGCGCGCGCTAACGGCTAGGATTGGTCCACAGTAAAAATGACTTATTTATCTAAATTTTTAAATAAAGCGCTACCACAGCGCCCAGTGTAATCGCTGAGTTCCAGCAATCATGTCAAATTGAAGAATGTTATTTCTTGGAGTCCAATTGTTCATTTATCACATTTATAAGGTCAAAGTCCAAAATCAGTTCAATTAAGTCCCACAGTCAATCGTTTCACTGTTAAAAGCGATGCAACCTAGTAATATCAGAAAAATATCGCTAAATACATGTTGGTACGAATATGTGACGCAACCGTTGTAACTCAAACGGACTGATACCGTTAGAAAGTCAATGAAATGTAGTTTTTGAAACTGTCTCTATTTCTTCAGCGCGCGCTAACGGCTAGGATTGGTCCACAGTAAAAAATGACTTATTTATCTAAATTTTTAAATAAAGCGCTACCACAGCGCCCAGTGTAATCGCTGAGTTCCAGCAATCATGTCAAATTAAGAAGAATGTTATTTCTTGGAGTCCAATTGTCTCATTTATCACATTTATAAGGTCAAAGTCCAAAATCAGTTCAATTAAGTCCCACAGTCAATCGTTTCACTGTTAAAAGCGATGCAACCTAGTAATATCAGAAAAATATCGCTAAATACATGTTGGTACGAATATGTGACGCAACCGTTGTAACTCAAACGGACTGATACCGTTAGAAAGTCAATGAAATGTAGTTTTTGAAACTGTCTCTATTTCTTCAGCGCGCGCTAACGGCTAGGATTGGTCCCACAGTAAAAATGACTTATTTATCTAAATTTTTAAATAAAGCGCTACCACAGCGCCCAGTGTAATCGCTGAGTTCCAGCAATCATGTCAAATTATGAAGAATGTTATTTCTTGGAGTCCAATTGTGTCATTTATCACATTTATAAGGTCAAAGTCCAAAATCAGTTCAATTAAGTCCCACAGTCAATCGTTTCACTGTTAAAAGCGATGCAACCTAGTAATATCAGAAAAATATCGCTAAATACATGTTGGTACGAATATGTGACGCAACCGTTGTAACTCAAACGGACTGATACCGTTAGAAAGTCAATGAAATGTAGTTTTTGAAACTGTCTCTATTTCTTCAGCGCGCGCTAACTAGGATTGGTCCCAGTAAAAATGACTTATTTATCTAAATTTTTAAATAAAGCGCTACCACAGCGCCAGTGTAATCGCTGAGTTCCAGCAATCATGTCAAATTAAGAAGAATGTTATTTCTTGGAGTCCAATTGTCTCATTTATCACATTTATAAGGTCAAAGTCCAAAATCAGTTCAATTAAGTCCCACAGTCAATCGTTTCACTGTTAAAAGCGATGCAACCTAGTAATATCAGAAAAATATCGCTAAATACATGTTGGTACGAATATGTGACGCAACCGTTGTAACTCAAACGGACTGATACCGTTAGAAAGTCAATGAAATGTAGTTTTTGAAACTGTCTCTATTTCTTCAGCGCGCGCTAACGGCTAGGATTGGTCCCACAGTAAAAATGACTTATTTATCTAAATTTTTAAATAAAGCGCTACCACAGCGCCCAGTGTAATCGCTGAGTTCCAGCAATCATGTCAAATTAAGAAGAATGTTATTTCTTGGAGTCCAATTGTCTCATTTATCACATTTATAAGGTCAAAGTCCAAAATCAGTTCAATTAAGTCCCACAGTCAATCGTTTCACTGTTAAAAGCGATGCAACCTAGTAATATCAGAAAAATATCGCTAAATACATGTTGGTACGAATATGTGACGCAACCGTTGTAACTCAAACGGACTGATACCGTTAGAAAGTCAATGAAATGTAGTTTTTGAAACTGTCTCTATTTCTTCAGCGCGCGCTAACGGCTAGGATTGGTCCCACAGTAAAAAATGACTTATTTATCTAAATTTTTAAATAAAGCGCTACCACAGCGCCAGTGTAATCGCTGAGTTCCAGCAATCATGTCAAATTAAGAAGAATGTTATTTCTTGGAGTCCAATTGTCTCATTTATCACATTTATAAGGTCAAAGTCCAAAATCAGTTCAATTAAGTCCCACAGTCAATCGTTTCACTGTTAAAAGCGATGCAACCTAGTAATATCAGAAAAATATCGCTAAATACATGTTGGTACGAATATGTGACGCAACCGTTGTAACTCAAACGGACTGATACCGTTAGAAAGTCAATGAAATTAGTTTTTGAAACTGTCTCTATTTCTTCAGCGCGCGCTAACGGCTAGGATTGGTCCCACAGTAAAAATGACTTATTTATCTAAATTTTTAAATAAAGCGCTACCACAGCGCCCAGTGTAATCGCTGAGTTCCAGCAATCATGTCAAATTAAGAAGAATGTTATTTCTTGGAGTCCAATTGTCTCATTTATCACATTTATAAGGTCAAAGTCCAAAATCAGTTCAATTAAGTCCCACAGTCAATCGTTTCACTGTTAAAAGCGATGCAACCTAGTAATATCAGAAAAATATCGCTAAATACATGTTGGTACGAATATGTGACGCAACCGTTGTAACTCAAACGGACTGATACCGTTAGAAAGTCAATGAAATGTAGTTTTTGAAACTGTCTCTATTTCTTCAGCGCGCGCTAACGGCTAGGATTGGTCCCACAGTAAAAATGACTTATTTATCTAAATTTTTAAATAAAGCGCTACCACAGCGCCCAGTGTAATCGCTGAGTTCCAGCAATCATGTCAAATTAAGAAGAATGTTATTTCTTGGAGTCCAATTGTCTCATTTATCACATTTATAAGGTCAAAGTCCAAAATCAGTTCAATTAAGTCCCACAGTCAATCGTTTCACTGTTAAAAGCGATGCAACCTAGTAATATCAGAAAAATATCGCTAAATACATGTTGGTACGAATATGTGACGCAACCGTTGTAACTCAAACGGACTGATACCGTTAGAAAGTCAATGAAATGTAGTTTTTGAAACTGTCTCTATTTCTTCAGCGCGCGCTAACGGCTAGGATTGGTCCCACAGTAAAAAATGACTTATTTATCTAAATTTTTAAATAAAGCGCTACCACAGCGCCCAGTGTAATCGCTGAGTTCCAGCAATCATGTCAAATTAAGAAGAATGTTATTTCTTGGAGTCCAATTGTCTCATTTATCACATTTATAAGGTCAAAGTCCAAAATCAGTTCAATTAAGTCCCACAGTCAATCGTTTCACTGTTAAAAGCGATGCAACCTAGTAATATCAGAAAAATATCGCTAAATACATGTTGGTACGAATATGTGACGCAACCGTTGTAACTCAAACGGACTGATACCGTTAGAAAGTCAATGAAATGTAGTTTTTGAAACTGTCTCTATTTCTTCAGCGCGCGCTAACGGCTAGGATTGGTCCCACAGTAAAAATGACTTATTTATCTAAATTTTTAAATAAAGCGCTACCACAGCGCCCAGTGTAATCGCTGAGTTCCAGCAATCATGTCAAATTAAGAAGAATGTTATTTCTTGGAGTCCAATTGTCTCATTTATCACATTTATAAGGTCAAAGTCCAAAATCAGTTCAATTAAGTCCCACAGTCAATCGTTTCACTGTTAAAAGCGATGCAACCTAGTAATATCAGAAAAATATCGCTAAATACATGTTGGTACGAATATGTGACGCAACCGTTGTAACTCAAACGGACTGATACCGTTAGAAAGTCAATGAAATGTAGTTTTTGAAACTGTCTCTATTTCTTCAGCGCGCGCTAACGGCTAGGATTGGTCCCACAGTAAAAAATGACTTATTTATCTAAATTTTTAAATAAAGCGCTACCACAGCGCCCAGTGTAATCGCTGAGTTCCAGCAATCATGTCAAATTAAGAAGAATGTTATTTCTTGGAGTCCAATTGTCTCATTTATCACATTTATAAGGTCAAAGTCCAAAATCAGTTCAATTAAGTCCCACAGTCAATCGTTTCACTGTTAAAAGCGATGCAACCTAGTAATATCAGAAAAATATCGCTAAATACATGTTGGTACGAATATGTGACGCAACCGTTGTAACTCAAACGGACTGATACCGTTAGAAAGTCAATGAAATGTAGTTTTTGAAACTGTCTCTATTTCTTCAGCGCGCGCTAACGGCTAGGATTGGTCCCACAGTAAAAATGACTTATTTATCTAAATTTTTAAATAAAGCGCTACCACAGCGCCCAGTGTAATCGCTGAGTTCCAGCAATCATGTCAAATTAAGAAGAATGTTATTTCTTGGAGTCCAATTGTCTCATTTATCACATTTATAAGGTCAAAGTCCAAAATCAGTTCAATTAAGTCCCACAGTCAATCGTTTCACTGTTAAAAGCGATGCAACCTAGTAATATCAGAAAAATATCGCTAAATACATGTTGGTACGAATATGTGACGCAACCGTTGTAACTCAAACGGACTGATACCGTTAGAAAGTCAATGAAATGTAGTTTTTGAAACTGTCTCTATTTCTTCAGCGCGCGCTAACGGCTAGGATTGGTCCCACAGTAAAAAATGACTTATTTATCTAAATTTTTAAATAAAGCGCTACCACAGCGCCCAGTGTAATCGCTGAGTTCCAGCAATCATGTCAAATTAAGAAGAATGTTATTTCTTGGAGTCCAATTGTCTCATTTATCACATTTATAAGGTCAAAGTCCAAAATCAGTTCAATTAAGTCCCACAGTCAATCGTTTCACTGTTAAAAGCGATGCAACCTAGTAATATCAGAAAAATATCGCTAAATACATGTTGGTACGAATATGTGACGCAACCGTTGTAACTCAAACGGACTGATACCGTTAGAAAGTCAATGAAATGTAGTTTTTGAAACTGTCTCTATTTCTTCAGCGCGCGCTAACGGCTAGGATTGGTCCCACAGTAAAAAATGACTTATTTATCTAAATTTTTAAATAAAGCGCTACCACAGCGCCCAGTGTAATCGCTGAGTTCCAGCAATCATGTCAAATTAAGAAGAATGTTATTTCTTGGAGTCCAATTGTCTCATTTATCACATTTATAAGGTCAAAGTCCAAAATCAGTTCAATTAAGTCCCACAGTCAATCGTTTCACTGTTAAAAGCGATGCAACCTAGTAATATCAGAAAAATATCGCTAAATACATGTTGGTACGAATATGTGACGCAACCGTTGTAACTCAAACGGACTGATACCGTTAGAAAGTCAATGAAATGTAGTTTTTAAAACTGTCTCTATTTCTTCAGCGCGCGCTAACGGCTAGGATTGGTCCCACAGTAAAAAATGACTTATTTATCTAAATTTTTAAATAAAGCGCTACCACAGCGCCCAGTGTAATCGCTGAGTTCCAGCAATCATCAATTAAGAAGAATGTTATTTCTTGGAGTCCAATTGTCTCATTTATCACATTTATAAGGTCAAAGTCCAAAATCAGTTCAATTAAGTCCCACAGTCAATCGTTTCACTGTTAAAAGCGATGCAACCTAGTAATATCAGAAAAATATCGCTAAATACATGTTGGTACGAATATGTGACGCAACCGTTGTAACTCAAACGGACTGATACCGTTAGAAAGTCAATGAAATGTAGTTTTTGAAACTGTCTCTATTTCTTCAGCGCGCGCTAACGGCTAGGATTGGTCCCACAGTAAAAAATGACTTATTTATCTAAATTTTTAAATAAAGCGCTACCACAGCGCCCAGTGTAATCGCTGAGTTCCAGCAATCATGTCAAATTAAGAAGAATGTTATTTCTTGGAGTCCAATTGTCTCATTTATCACATTTATAAGGTCAAAGTCCAAAATCAGTTCAATTAAGTCCCACAGTCAATCGTTTCACTGTTAAAAGCGATGCAACCTAGTAATATCAGAAAAATATCGCTAAATACATGTTGGTACGAATATGTGACGCAACCGTTGTAACTCAAACGGACTGATACCGTTAGAAAGTCAATGAAATGTAGTTTTTGAAACTGTCTCTATTTCTTCAGCGCGCGCTAACGGCTAGGATTGGTCCCACAGTAAAAAATTGACTTATTTATCTAAATTTTTAAATAAAGCGCTACCACAGCGCCAGTGTAATTGCTGAGTTCCAGCAATCATGTCAAATTAAGAAGAATGTTATTTCTTGGAGTCCAATTGTCTCATTTATCACATTTATAAGGTCAAAGTCCAAAATCAGTTCAATTAAGTCCCACAGTCAATCGTTTCACTGTTAAAAGCGATGCAACCTAGTAATATCAGAAAAATATCGCTAAATACATGTTGGTACGAATATGTGACGCAACCGTTGTAACTCAAACGGACTGATACCGTTAGAAAGTCAATGAAATGTAGTTTTTGAAACTGTCTCTATTTCTTCAGCGCGCGCTAACGGCTAGGATTGGTCCCACAGTAAAAAATGACTTATTTATCTAAATTTTTAAATAAAGCGCTACCACAGCGCCAGTGTAATCTGAGTTCCAGCAATCATGTCAAATTAAGAAGAATGTTATTTCTTGGAGTCCAATTGTCTCATTTATCACATTTATAAGGTCAAAGTCCAAAATCAGTTCAATTAAGTCCCACAGTCAATCGTTTCACTGTTAAAAGCGATGCAACCTAGTAATATCAGAAAAATATCGCTAAATACATGTTGGTACGAATATGTGACGCAACCGTTGTAACTCAAACGGACTGATACCGTTAGAAAGTCAATGAAATGTAGTTTTTGAAACTGTCTCTATTTCTTCAGCGCGCGCTAACGGCTAGGATTGGTCCCACAGTAAAAAATGACTTATTTATCTAAATTTTTAAATAAAGCGCTACCACAGCGCCAGTGTAATCGCTGAGTTCCAGCAATCATGTCAAATTAAGAAGAATGTTATTTCTTGGAGTCCAATTGTCTCATTTATCACATTTATAAGGTCAAAGTCCAAAATCAGTTCAATTAAGTCCCACAGTCAATCGTTTCACTGTTAAAAGCGATGCAACCTAGTAATATCAGAAAAATATCGCTAAATACATGTTGGTACGAATATGTGACGCAACCGTTGTAACTCAAACGGACTGATACCGTTAGAAAGTCAATGAAATGTAGTTTTTGAAACTGTCTCTATTTCTTCAGCGCGCGCTAACGGCTAGGATTGGTCCCACAGTAAAAAATGACTTATTTATCTAAATTTTTAAATAAAGCGCTACCACAGCGCCCAGTGTAATCGCTGAGTTCCAGCAATCATGTCAAATTAAGAAGAATGTTATTTCTTGGAGTCCAATTGTCTCATTTATCACATTTATAAGGTCAAAGTCCAAAATCAGTTCAATTAAGTCCCACAGTCAATCGTTTCACTGTTAAAAGCGATGCAACCTAGTAATATCAGAAAAATATCGCTAAATACATGTTGGTACGAATATGTGACGCAACCGTTGTAACTCAAACGGACTGATACCGTTAGAAAGTCAATGAAATGTAGTTTTTGAAACTGTCTCTATTTCTTCAGCGCGCGCTAACGGCTAGGATTGGTCCCACAGTAAAAAATGACTTATTTATCTAAATTTTTAAATAAAGCGCTACCACAGCGCCCAGTGTAATCGCTGAGTTCCAGCAATCATGTCAAATTAAGAAGAATGTTATTTCTTGGAGTCCAATTGTCTCATTTATCACATTTATAAGGTCAAAGTCCAAAATCAGTTCAATTAAGTCCCACAGTCAATCGTTTCACTGTTAAAAGCGATGCAACCTAGTAATATCAGAAAAATATCGCTAAATACATGTTGGTACGAATATGTGACGCAACCGTTGTAACTCAAACGGATGATACCGTTAGAAAGTCAATGAAATGTAGTTTTTGAAACTGTCTCTATTTCTTCAGCGCGCGCTAACGGCTAGGATTGGTCCCACAGTAAAAAATGACTTATTTATCTAAATTTTTAAATAAAGCGCTACCACAGCGCCCAGTGTAATCGCTGAGTTCCAGCAATCATGTCAAATTAAGAAGAATGTTATTTCTTGGAGTCCAATTGTCTCATTTATCACATTTATAAGGTCAAAGTCCAAAATCAGTTCAATTAAGTCCCACAGTCAATCGTTTCACTGTTAAAAGCGATGCAACCTAGTAATATCAGAAAAATATCGCTAAATACATGTTGGTACGAATATGTGACGCAACCGTTGTAACTCAAACGGACTGATACCGTTAGAAAGTCAATGAAATGTAGTTTTTGAAACTGTCTCTATTTCTTCAGCGCGCGCTAACGGCTAGGATTGGTCCACAGTAAAAATGACTTATTTATCTAAATTTTTAAATAAAGCGCTACCACAGCGCCCAGTGTAATCGCTGAGTTCCAGCAATCATGTCAAATTAAGAAGAATGTTATTTCTTGGAGTCCAATTGTCTCATTTATCACATTTATAAGGTCAAAGTCCAAAATCAGTTCAATTAAGTCCCACAGTCAATCGTTTCACTGTTAAAAGCGATGCAACCTAGTAATATCAGAAAAATATCGCTAAATACATGTTGGTACGAATATGTGACGCAACCGTTGTAACTCAAACGGACTGATACCGTTAGAAAGTCAATGAAATGTAGTTTTTGAAACTGTCTCTATTTCTTCAGCGCGCGCTAACGGCTAGGATTGGTCCCACAGTAAAAAATGACTTATTTATCTAAATTTTTAAATAAAGCGCTACCACAGCGCCCAGTGTAATTGCTGAGTTCCAGCAATCATGTCAAATTAAGAAGAATGTTATTTCTTGGAGTCCAATTGTCTCATTTATCACATTTATAAGGTCAAAGTCCAAAATCAGTTCAATTAAGTCCCACAGTCAATCGTTTCACTGTTAAAAGCGATGCAACCTAGTAATATCAGAAAAATATCGCTAAATACATGTTGGTACGAATATGTGACGCAACCGTTGTAACTCAAACGGACTGATACCGTTAGAAAGTCAATGAAATGTAGTTTTTGAAACTGTCTCTATTTCTTCAGCGCGCGCTAACGGCTAGGATTGGTCCCACAGTAAAAAATGACTTATTTATCTAAATTTTTAAATAAAGCGCTACCACAGCGCCCAGTGTAATCGCTGAGTTCCAGCAATCATGTCAAATTAAGAAGAATGTTATTTCTTGGAGTCCAATTGTCTCATTTATCACATTTATAAGGTCAAAGTCCAAAATCAGTTCAATTAAGTCCCACAGTCAATCGTTTCACTGTTAAAAGCGATGCAACCTAGTAATATCAGAAAAATATCGCTAAATACATGTTGGTACGAATATGTGACGCAACCGTTGTAACTCAAACGGACTGATACCGTTAGAAAGTCAATGAAATGTAGTTTTTGAAACTGTCTCTATTTCTTCAGCGCGCGCTAACGGCTAGGATTGGTCCCACAGTAAAAAATGACTTATTTATCTAAATTTTTAAATAAAGCGCTACCACAGCGCCCAGTGTAATCGCTGAGTTCCAGCAATCATGTCAAATTAAGAAGAATGTTATTTCTTGGAGTCCAATTGTCTCATTTATCACATTTATAAGGTCAAAGTCCAAAATCAGTTCAATTAAGTCCCACAGTCAATCGTTTCACTGTTAAAAGCGATGCAACCTAGTAATATCAGAAAAATATCGCTAAATACATGTTGGTACGAATATGTGACGCAACCGTTGTAACTCAAACGGACTGATACCGTTAGAAAGTCAATGAAATGTAGTTTTTGAAACTGTCTCTATTTCTTCAGCGCGCGCTAACGGCTAGGATTGGTCCCACAGTAAAAAATGACTTATTTATCTAAATTTTTAAATAAAGCGCTACCACAGCGCCCAGTGTAATCGCTGAGTTCCAGCAATCATGTCAAATTAAGAAGAATGTTATTTCTTGGAGTCCAATTGTCTCATTTATCACATTTATAAGGTCAAAGTCCAAAATCAGTTCAATTAAGTCCCACAGTCAATCGTTTCACTGTTAAAAGCGATGCAACCTAGTAATATCAGAAAAATATCGCTAAATACATGTTGGTACGAATATGTGACGCAACCGTTGTAACTCAAACGGACTGATACCGTTAGAAAGTCAATGAAATGTAGTTTTTGAAACTGTCTCTATTTCTTCAGCGCGCGCTAACGGCTAGGATTGGTCCCACAGTAAAAATGACTTATTTATCTAAATTTTTAAATAAAGCGCTACCACAGCGCCCAGTGTAATCGCTGAGTTCCAGCAATCATGTCAAATTAAGAAGAATGTTATTTCTTGGAGTCCAATTGTCTCATTTATCACATTTATAAGGTCAAAGTCCAAAATCAGTTCAATTAAGTCCCACAGTCAATCGTTTCACTGTTAAAAGCGATGCAACCTAGTAATATCAGAAAAATATCGCTAAATACATGTTGGTACGAATATGTGACGCAACCGTTGTAACTCAAACGGACTGATACCGTTAGAAAGTCAATGAAATGTAGTTTTTGAAACTGTCTCTATTTCTTCAGCGCGCGCTAACGGCTAGGATTGGTCCCACAGTAAAAAATGACTTATTTATCTAAATTTTTAAATAAAGCGCTACCACAGGCCCAGTGTAATCGCTGAGTTCCAGCAATCATGTCAAATTAAGAAGAATGTTATTTCTTGGAGTCCAATTGTCTCATTTATCACATTTATAAGGTCAAAGTCCAAAATCAGTTCAATTAAGTCCCACAGTCAATCGTTTCACTGTTAAAAGCGATGCAACCTAGTAATATCAGAAAAATATCGCTAAATACATGTTGGTACGAATATGTGACGCAACCGTTGTAACTCAAACGGACTGATACCGTTAGAAAGTCAATGAAATGTAGTTTTTGAAACTGTCTCTATTTCTTCAGCGCGCGCTAACGGCTAGGATTGGTCCCACAGTAAAAAATGACTTATTTATCTAAATTTTTAAATAAAGCGCTACCACAGCGCCCAGTGTAATCGCTGAGTTCCAGCAATCATGTCAAATTAAAAGAATGTTATTTCTTGGTAAGTCCAATTTATCTTATATCGCAAAACATGTTGGTGCGAATATGTGACGCAACCGTTGTAACTCAAACGACTGATACCGTTAGAAAGTCAATGAAATGTAGTTTTTGAAACTGTCTCTATTTCTTCAGCGCGCCTAACGCTAGGATTGGTCCCACAGTAAAAAATGACTTATTTATCTAAATTTTTAAATAAAGCGCTACCACAGCGCCCAGTGTAATCGCTGAGTTCCAGCAATCATGTCAAATTAAGAAGAATGTTATTTCTTGGAGTCCAATTGTCTCATTTATCACATTTATAAGGTCAAAGTCCAAAATCAGTTCAATTAAGTCCCACAGTCAATCGTTTCACTGTTAAAAGCGATGCAACCTAGTAATATCAGAAAAATATCGCTAAATACATGTTGGTACGAATATGTGACGCAACCGTTGTAACTCAAACGGACTGATACCGTTAGAAAGTCAATGAAATGTAGTTTTTGAAACTGTCTCTATTTCTTCAGCGCGCGCTAACGGCTAGGATTGGTCCCACAGTAAAAAATGACTTATTTATCTAAATTTTTAAATAAAGCGCTACCACAGCGCCCAGTGTAATCGCTGAGTTCCAGCAATCATGTCAAATTAAGAAGAATGTTATTTCTTGGAGTCCAATTGTCTCATTTATCACATTTATAAGGTCAAAGTCCAAAATCAGTTCAATTAAGTCCCACAGTCAATCGTTTCACTGTTAAAAGCGATGCAACCTAGTAATATCAGAAAAATATCGCTAAATACATGTTGGTACGAATATGTGACGCAACCGTTGTAACTCAAACGGACTGATACCGTTAGAAAGTCAATGAAATGTAGTTTTTGAAACTGTCTCTATTTCTTCAGCGCGCGCTAACGGCTAGGATTGGTCCCACAGTAAAAAATGACTTATTTATCTAAATTTTTAAATAAAGCGCTACCACAGCGCCCAGTGTAATCGCTGAGTTCCAGCAATCATGTCAAATTAAGAAGAATGTTATTTCTTGGAGTCCAATTGTTCATTTATCACATTTATAAGGTCAAAGTCCAAAATCAGTTCAATTAAGTCCCACAGTCAATCGTTTCACTGTTAAAAGCGATGCAACCTAGTAATATCAGAAAAATATCGCTAAATACATGTTGGTACGAATATGTGACGCAACCGTTGTAACTCAAACGGACTGATACCGTTAGAAAGTCAATGAAATGTAGTTTTTGAAACTGTCTCTATTTCTTCAGCGCGCGCTAAGGCTAGGATTGGTCCCACAGTAAAAAATGACTTATTTATCTAAATTTTTAAATAAAGCGCTACCACAGCGCCCAGTGTAATCGCTGAGTTCCAGCAATCATGTCAAATTAAGAAGAATGTTATTTCTTGGAGTCCAATTTGCTCATTTATCACATTTATAAGGTCAAAGTCCAAAATCAGTTCAATTAAGTCCCACAGTCAATCGTTTCACTGTTAAAAGCGATGCAACCTAGTAATATCAGAAAAATATCGCTAAATACATGTTGGTACGAATATGTGACGCAACCGTTGTAACTCAAACGGACTGATACCGTTAGAAAGTCAATGAAATGTAGTTTTTGAAACTGTCTCTATTTCTTCGCGCGCTAACGGCTAGGATTGGTCCCACAGTAAAAAATGACTTATTTATCTAAATTTTTAAATAAAGCGCTACCACAGCGCCCAGTGTAATCGCTGAGTTCCAGCAATCATGTCAAATTAAGAAGAATGTTATTTCTTGGAGTCCAATTGTCTCATTTATCACATTTATAAGGTCAAAGTCCAAAATCAGTTCAATTAAGTCCCACAGTCAATCGTTTCACTGTTAAAAGCGATGCAACCTAGTAATATCAGAAAAATATCGCTAAATACATGTTGGTACGAATATGTGACGCAACCGTTGTAACTCAAACGGACTGATACCGTTAGAAAGTCAATGAAATGTAGTTTTTGAAACTGTCTCTATTTCTTCAGCGCGCGCTAAGGCTAGGATTGGTCCCACAGTAAAAAATGACTTATTTATCTAAATTTTTAAATAAAGCGCTACCACAGCGCCCAGTGTAATCGCTGAGTTCCAGCAATCATGTCAAATTAAGAAGAATGTTATTTCTTGGAGTCCAATTATCTCATTTATCACATTTATAAGGTCAAAGTCCAAAATCAGTTCAATTAAGTCCCACAGTCAATCGTTTCACTGTTAAAAGCGATGCAACCTAGTAATATCAGAAAAATATCGCTAAATACATGTTGGTACGAATATGTGACGCAACCGTTGTAACTCAAACGGACTGATACCGTTAGAAAGTCAATGAAATGTAGTTTTTGAAACTGTCTCTATTTCTTCAGCGCGCGCTAAGGCTAGGATTGGTCCCACAGTAAAAAATGACTTATTTATCTAAATTTTTAAATAAAGCGCTACCACAGCGCCCAGTGTAATCGCTGAGTTCCAGCAATCATGTCAAATTAAAAGAATGTTATTTCTTGGAGTCCAATTGTCTATTATCCAGCTAAAATAATGTTGGTGCGAATATGTGACGCAACCGTTGTAACTCAAACGACTGATACCGTTAGAAAGTCAATGAAATGTAGTTTTTGAAACTGTCTCTATTTCTTCAGCGCGCGCTAACGGCTAGGATTGGTCCCACAGTAAAAAATGACTTATTTATCTAAATTTTTAAATAAAGCGCTACCACAGCGCCCAGTGTAATCGCTGAGTTCCAGCAATCATGTCAAATTAAGAAGAATGTTATTTCTTGGAGTCCAATTGTCTCATTTATCACATTTATAAGGTCAAAGTCCAAAATCAGTTCAATTAAGTCCCACAGTCAATCGTTTCACTGTTAAAAGCGATGCAACCTAGTAATATCAGAAAAATATCGCTAAATACATGTTGGTACGAATATGTGACGCAACCGTTGTAACTCAAACGGACTGATACCGTTAGAAAGTCAATGAAATGTAGTTTTTGAAACTGTCTCTATTTCTTCAGCGCGCGCTAACGGCTAGGATTGGTCCCACAGTAAAAAATGACTTATTTATCTAAATTTTTAAATAAAGCGCTACCACAGCGCCCAGTGTAATCGCTGAGTTCCAGCAATCATGTCAAATTAAGAAGAATGTTATTTCTTGGAGTCCAATTGTCTCATTTATCACATTTATAAGGTCAAAGTCCAAAATCAGTTCAATTAAGTCCCACAGTCAATCGTTTCACTGTTAAAAGCGATGCAACCTAGTAATATCAGAAAAATATCGCTAAATACATGTTGGTACGAATATGTGACGCAACCGTTGTAACTCAAACGGACTGATACCGTTAGAAAGTCAATGAAATGTAGTTTTTGAAACTGTCTCTATTTCTTCAGCGCGCGCTAACGGCTAGGATTGGTCCCACAGTAAAAAATGACTTATTTATCTAAATTTTTAAATAAAGCGCTACCACAGCGCCCAGTGTAATCGCTGAGTTCCAGCAATCATGTCAAATTAATAAGAATGTTATTTCTTGGAGTCCAATTGTCTATATCGCTAAATACATATGTTGGTTGCGAATATGTGACGCAACCGTTGTAACTCAAACGGACTGATACCGTTAGAAAGTCAATGAAATGTAGTTTTTGAAACTGTCTCTATTTCTTCAGCGCGCTCTAACGGCTAGGATTGGTCCCACAGTAAAAAATGACTTATTTATCTAAATTTTTAAATAAAGCGCTACCACAGCGCCCAGTGTAATTCGCTGAGTTCCAGCAATCATGTCAAATTAAGAAGAATGTTATTTCTTGGAGTCCAATTGTTCATTTATCACATTTATAAGGTCAAAGTCCAAAATCAGTTCAATTAAGTCCCACAGTCAATCGTTTCACTGTTAAAAGCGATGCAACCTAGTAATATCAGAAAAATATCGCTAAATACATGTTGGTACGAATATGTGACGCAACCGTTGTAACTCAAACGGACTGATACCGTTAAAGTCAAATGAAATGTAGTTTTTGAAACTGTCTCTATTTCTTCAGCGCGCGCTAACGGCTAGGATTGGTCCCACAGTAAAAAATGACTTATTTATCTAAATTTTTAAATAAAGCGCTACCACAGCGCCCAGTGTAATCGCTGAGTTCCAGCAATCATGTCAAATTAAGAAGAATGTTATTTCTTGGAGTCCAATTGTCTCATTTATCACATTTATAAGGTCAAAGTCCAAAATCAGTTCAATTAAGTCCCACAGTCAATCGTTTCACTGTTAAAAGCGATGCAACCTAGTAATATCAGAAAAATATCGCTAAATACATGTTGGTACGAATATGTGACGCAACCGTTGTAACTCAAACGGACTGATACCGTTAGAAAGTCAATGAAATGTAGTTTTTGAAACTGTCTCTATTTCTTCAGCGCGCGCTAACTGCTAGGATTGGTCCACAGAAAAATGACTTATTTATCTAAATTTTTAAATAAAGCGCTACCACAGCGCCCAGTGTAATCGCTGAGTTCCAGCAATCATGTCAAATTAAGAAGAATGTTATTTCTTGGAGTCCAATTTCTCATTTATCACATTTATAAGGTCAAAGTCCAAAATCAGTTCAATTAAGTCCCACAGTCAATCGTTTCACTGTTAAAAGCGATGCAACCTAGTAATATCAGAAAAATATCGCTAAATACATGTTGGTACGAATATGTGACGCAACCGTTGTAACTCAAACGGACTGATACCGTTAGAAAGTCAATGAAATGTAGTTTTTGAAACTGTCTCTATTTCTTCAGCGCGCGCTAACGGCTAGGATTGGTCCCACAGTAAAAAATGACTTATTTATCTAAATTTTTAAATAAAGCGCTACCACAGCGCCCAGTGTAATCGCTGAGTTCCAGCAATCATGTCAAATTAAGAAGAATGTTATTTCTTGGAGTCCAATTGTTTCATTTATCACATTTATAAGGTCAAAGTCCAAAATCAGTTCAATTAAGTCCCACAGTCAATCGTTTCACTGTTAAAAGCGATGCAACCTAGTAATATCAGAAAAATATCGCTAAATACATGTTGGTACGAATATGTGACGCAACCGTTGTAACTCAAACGGACTGATACCGTTAGAAAGTCAATGAAATGTAGTTTTTGAAACTGTCTCTATTTCTTCAGCGCGCGCTAACGGCTAGGATTGGTCCCACAGTAAAAAATGACTTATTTATCTAAATTTTTAAATAAAGCGCTACCACAGCGCCCAGTGTAATCGCTGAGTTCCAGCAATCATGTCAAATTAAGAAGAATGTTATTTCTTGGAGTCCAATTGTCTCATTTATCACATTTATAAGGTCAAAGTCCAAAATCAGT
Organism: Hydractinia echinata; assembly: GCA_030067915.1. Taxonomy (NCBI): domain Eukaryota; kingdom Metazoa; phylum Cnidaria; class Hydrozoa; order Anthoathecata; family Hydractiniidae; genus Hydractinia; species Hydractinia echinata. The sequence continues at coordinate 20,014 of JASGCC010002321.1, forward strand.
TCAATTAAGTCCCACAGTCAATCGTTTCACTGTTAAAAGCGATGCAACCTAGTAATATCAGAAAAATATCGCTAAATACATGTTGGTACGAATATGTGACGCAACCGTTGTAACTCAAACGACTGATACCGTTAGAAAGTCAATGAAATGTAGTTTTTGAAACTGTCTCTATTTCTTCAGCGCGCGCTAACGCTAGGATTGGTCCCACAGTAAAAAATGACTTATTTATATAAATTTTTAAATAAAGCGCTACCACAGCGCCCAGTGTAATCGCTGAGTTCCAGCAATCATGTCAAATTAATAAGAATGTTATTTTTGGAGTCCAATTGTCTATATCGCTAAAATACATGTTGGTGCGAATATGTGACGCAACCGTTGTAACTCAAACGACTGATACCGTTAGAAAGTCAATGAAATGTAGTTTTTGAAACTGTCTCTATTTCTTCAGCGCGCTAACGGCTAGGATTGGTCCCACAGTAAAAAATGACTTATTTATCTAAATTTTTAAATAAAGCGCTACCACAGCGCCCAGTGTAATCGCTGAGTTCCAGCAATCATGTCAAATTAAGAAGAATGTTATTTCTTGGAGTCCAATTGTTTCATTTATCACATTTATAAGGTCAAAGTCCAAAATCAGTTCAATTAAGTCCCACAGTCAATCGTTTCACTGTTAAAAGCGATGCAACCTAGTAATATCAGAAAAATATCGCTAAATACATGTTGGTACGAATATGTGACGCAACCGTTGTAACTCAAACGGACTGATACCGTTAGAAAGTCAATGAAATGTAGTTTTTGAAACTGTCTCTATTTCTTCAGCGCGCGCTAACGGCTAGGATTGGTCCCACAGTAAAAAATGACTTATTTATCTAAATTTTTAAATAAAGCGCTACCACAGCGCCCAGTGTAATCGCTGAGTTCCAGCAATCATGTCAAATTAAGAAGAATGTTATTTCTTGGAGTCCAATTGTCTCATTTATCACATTTATAAGGTCAAAGTCCAAAATCAGTTCAATTAAGTCCCACAGTCAATCGTTTCACTGTTAAAAGCGATGCAACCTAGTAATATCAGAAAAATATCGCTAAATACATGTTGGTACGAATATGTGACGCAACCGTTGTAACTCAAACGGACTGATACCGTTAAAAGTCAATGAAATGTAGTTTTTTGAAACTGTCTCTATTTCTTCAGCGCGCGCTAACGGCTAGGATTGGTGCCACAGTAAAAAATGACTTATTTATCTAAATTTTTAAATAAAGCGCTACCACAGCGCCCAGTGTAATCGCTGAGTTCCAGCAATCATGTCAAATTAAGAAGAATGTTATTTCTTGGAGTCCAATTGTCTCATTTATCACATTTATAAGGTCAAAGTCCAAAATCAGTTCAATTAAGTCCCACAGTCAATCGTTTCACTGTTAAAAGCGATGCAACCTAGTAATATCAGAAAAATATCGCTAAATACATGTTGGTACGAATATGTGACGCAACCGTTGTAACTCAAACGGACTGATACCGTTAGAAAGTCAATGAAATGTAGTTTTTGAAACTGTCTCTATTTCTTCAGCGCGCGCTAACGGCTAGGAGTGGTCCTACAGTAAAAATGACTTATTTTTATAAATTTTTAAATAAAGCGCTACCACAGCGCCCAGTGTAATCGCTGAGTTCCAGCAATCATGTCAAATTAAGAAGAATGTTATTTCTTGGAGTCCAATTGTCTCATTTATCACATTTATAAGGTCAAAGTCCAAAATCAGTTCAATTAAGTCCCACAGTCAATCGTTTCACTGTTAAAAGCGATGCAACCTAGTAATATCAGAAAAATATCGCTAAATACATGTTGGTACGAATATGTGACGCAACCGTTGTAACTCAAACGGACTGATACCGTTAGAAAGTCAATGAAATGTAGTTTTTGAAACTGTCTCTATTTCTTCAGCGCGCGCTAACGGCTAGGATTGGTCCCACAGTAAAAAATGACTTATTATATAAATTTTTAAATAAAGCGCTACCACAGCGCCCAGTGTAATCGCTGAGTTCCAGCAATCATGTCAAATTAATAAGAATGTTATTTCTTGGAGTCCAATGTTCTATATCGCTAAATACATGTTGGTGCGAATATGTGACGCAACCGTTGTAACTCAACGCACTGATACCGTTAGAAAGTCAATGAAATGTAGTTTTTGAAACTGTCTCTATTTCTTCAGCGCGCTCTAACGGCTAGGATTGGTCCCACAGTAAAAAATGACTTATTTATCTAAATTTTTAAATAAAGCGCTACCACAGCGCCCAGTGTAATCGCTGAGTTCCAGCAATCATGTCAAATTAAGAAGAATGTTATTTCTTGGAGTCCAATTGTTCATTTATCACATTTATAAGGTCAAAGTCCAAAATCAGTTCAATTAAGTCCCACAGACAATCGTTTCACTGTTAAAAGCGATGCAACCTAGTAATATCAGAAAAATATCGCTAAATACATGTTGGTACGAATATGTGACGCAACCGTTGAAACTCAAACGGATTGATACCGTTAGAAAGTCAATGAAATGTAGTTTTTGAAACTGTCTCTATTTCTTCAGCGCGCGCTAACGGCTAGGAGTGGTCCTACAGTAAAAATGACTTATTTTTATAAATTTTTAAATAAAGCGCTACCACAGCGCTCAGTGTAATCGCTGAGTTCCAGCAATCATGTCAAATTAAGAAGAATGTTATTTCTTGGAGTCCAATTGTCTCATTTATCACATTTATAAGGTCAAAGTCCAAAATCAGTTCAATTAAGTCCCACAGTCAATCGTTTCACTGTTAAAAGCGATGCAACCTAGTAATATCAGAAAAATATCGCTAAATACATGTTGGTACGAATATGTGACGCAACCGTTGTAACTCAAACGGACTGATACCGTTAGAAAGTCAATGAAATGTAGTTTTTGAAACTGTCTCTATTTCTTCAGCGCGCGCTAACGGCTAGGATTGGTCCCAAGTAAAAAATGACTTATTTATCTAAATTTTTAAATAAAGCGCTACCACAGCGCCCAGTGTAATCGCTGAGTTCCAGCAATCATGTCAAATTAAGAAGAATGTTATTTCTTGGAGTCCAATTGTCTCATTTATCACATTTATAAGGTCAAAGTCCAAAATCAGTTCAATTAAGTCCCACAGTCAATCGTTTCACTGTTAAAAGCGATGCAACCTAGTAATATCAGAAAAATATCGCTAAATACATGTTGGTACGAATATGTGACGCAACCGTTGTAACTCAAACGGACTGATACCGTTAGAAAGTCAATGAAATGTAGTTTTTGAAACTGTCTCTATTTCTTCAGCGCGCGCTAACGGCTAGGATTGGTCCCACAGTAAAAAATGACTTATTTATCTAAATTTTTAAATAAAGCGCTACCACAGCGCCCAGTGTAATCGCTGAGTTCCAGCAATCATGTCAAATTAAGAAGAATGTTATTTCTTGGAGTCCAATTGTCTCATTTATCACATTTATAAGGTCAAAGTCCAAAATCAGTTCAATTAAGTCCCACAGTCAATCGTTTCACTGTTAAAAGCGATGCAACCTAGTAATATCAGAAAAATATCGCTAAATACATGTTGGTACGAATATGTGACGCAACCGTTGTAACTCAAACGGACTGATACCGTTAGAAAGTCAATGAAATGTAGTTTTTGAAACTGTCTCTATTTCTTCAGCGCGCGCTAACGGCTAGGATTGGTCCCACAGTAAAAAATGACTTATTTATCTAAATTTTTAAATAAAGCGCTACCACAGCGCCCAGTGTAATCGCTGAGTTCCAGCAATCATGTCAAATTAAGAAGAATGTTATTTCTTGGAGTCCAATTGTCTCATTTATCACATTTATAAGGTCAAAGTCCAAAATCAGTTCAATTAAGTCCCACAGTCAATCGTTTCACTGTTAAAAGCGATGCAACCTAGTAATATCAGAAAAATATCGCTAAATACATGTTGGTACGAATATGTGACGCAACCGTTGTAACTCAAACGGACTGATACCGTTAGAAAGTCAATGAAATGTAGTTTTTGAAACTGTCTCTATTTCTTCAGCGCGCGCTAACGGCTAGGATTGGTCCACAGTAAAAAATGACTTATTTATCTAAATTTTTAAATAAAGCGCTACCACAGCGCCCAGTGTAATCGCTGAGTTCCAGCAATCATGTCAAATTAAGAAGAATGTTATTTCTTGGAGTCCAATTGTCTCATTTATCACATTTATAAGGTCAAAGTCCAAAATCAGTTCAATTAAGTCCCACAGTCAATCGTTTCACTGTTAAAAGCGATGCAACCTAGTAATATCAGAAAAATATCGCTAAATACATGTTGGTACGAATATGTGACGCAACCGTTGTAACTCAAACGGACTGATACCGTTAGAAAGTCAATGAAATGTAGTTTTTGAAACTGTCTCTATTTCTTCAGCGCGCGCTAACGGCTAGGATTGGTCCCACAGTAAAAAATGACTTATTTATCTAAATTTTTAAATAAAGCGCTACCACAGCGCCCAGTGTAATCGCTGAGTTCCAGCAATCATGTCAAATTAAGAAGAATGTTATTTCTTGGAGTCCAATTGTTCATTTATCACATTTATAAGGTCAAAGTCCAAAATCAGTTCAATTAAGTCCCACAGTCAATCGTTTCACTGTTAAAAGCGATGCAACCTAGTAATATCAGAAAAATATCGCTAAATACATGTTGGTACGAATATGTGACGCAACCGTTGTAACTCAAACGGACTGATACCGTTAGAAAGTCAATGAAATGTAGTTTTTGAAACTGTCTCTATTTCTTCAGCGCGCGCTAACGCTAGGATTGGTCCCAGTAAAAATGACTTATTTATCTAAATTTTTAAATAAAGCGCTACCACAGCCCAGTGTAATCGCTGAGTTCCAGCAATCATGTCAAATTAAGAAGAATGTTATTTCTTGGAGTCCAATTGTCTCATTTATCACATTTATAAGGTCAAAGTCCAAAATCAGTTCAATTAAGTCCCACAGTCAATCGTTTCACTGTTAAAAGCGATGCAACCTAGTAATATCAGAAAAATATCGCTAAATACATGTTGGTACGAATATGTGACGCAACCGTTGTAACTCAAACGGACTGATACCGTTAGAAAGTCAATGAAATGTAGTTTTTGAAACTGTCTCTATTTCTTCAGCGCGCGCTAACGGCTAGGATTGGTCCCACAGTAAAAAATGACTTATTTATCTAAATTTTTAAATAAAGCGCTACCACAGCGCCCAGTGTAATCGCTGAGTTCCAGCAATCATGTCAAATTAAGAAGAATGTTATTTCTTGGAGTCCAATTGTCTCATTTATCACATTTATAAGGTCAAAGTCCAAAATCAGTTCAATTAAGTCCCACAGTCAATCGTTTCACTGTTAAAAGCGATGCAACCTAGTAATATCAGAAAAATATCGCTAAATACATGTTGGTACGAATATGTGACGCAACCGTTGTAACTCAAACGGACTGATACCGTTAGAAAGTCAATGAAATGTAGTTTTTGAAACTGTCTCTATTTCTTCAGCGCGCGCTAACGGCTAGGATTGGTCCCACAGTAAAAAATGACTTATTTATCTAAATTTTTAAATAAAGCGCTACCACAGCGCCCAGTGTAATCGCTGAGTTCCAGCAATCATGTCAAATTAAGAAGAATGTTATTTCTTGGAGTCCAATTGTCTCATTTATCACATTTATAAGGTCAAAGTCCAAAATCAGTTCAATTAAGTCCCACAGTCAATCGTTTCACTGTTAAAAGCGATGCAACCTAGTAATATCAGAAAAATATCGCTAAATACATGTTGGTACGAATATGTGACGCAACCGTTGTAACTCAAACGGACTGATACCGTTAGAAAGTCAATGAAATGTAGTTTTTGAAACTGTCTCTATTTCTTCAGCGCGCGCTAACGGCTAGCTAGATTGGTCCCAGTAAAAAATGACTTATTTATCTAAATTTTAAATAAAGCGCTACCACAGCGCCCAGTGTAATCGCTGAGTTCCAGCAATCATGTCAAATTAAGAAGAATGTTATTTCTTGGAGTCCAATTGTCTCATTTATCACATTTATAAGGTCAAAGTCCAAAATCAGTTCAATTAAGTCCCACAGTCAATCGTTTCACTGTTAAAAGCGATGCAACCTAGTAATATCAGAAAAATATCGCTAAATACATGTTGGTACGAATATGTGACGCAACCGTTGTAACTCAAACGGACTGATACCGTTAGAAAGTCAATGAAATGTAGTTTTTGAAACTGTCTCTATTTCTTCAGCGCGCGCTAACGCTAGGATTGGTCCCAGTAAAAAATGACTTATTTATCTAAATTTTTAAATAAAGCGCTACACAGCGCCCAGTGTAATCGCTGAGTTCCAGCAATCATGTCAAATTAAGAAGAATGTTATTTCTTGGAGTCCAATTGTCTCATTTATCACATTTATAAGGTCAAAGTCCAAAATCAGTTCAATTAAGTCCCACAGTCAATCGTTTCACTGTTAAAAGCGATGCAACCTAGTAATATCAGAAAATATCGCTAAATACATGTTGGTACGAATATGTGACGCAACCGTTGTAACTCAAACGGACTGATACCGTTAGAAAGTCAATGAAATGTAGTTTTTGAAACTGTCTCTATTTCTTCAGCGCGCGCTAACGGCTAGGATTGGTCCCAGTAAAAATGACTTATTTATCTAAATTTTTAAATAAAGCGCTACCACAGCGCCCAGTGTAATCGCTGAGTTCCAGCAATCATGTCAAATTAAGAAGAATGTTATTTCTTGGAGTCCAATTGTCTCATTTATCACATTTATAAGGTCAAAGTCCAAAATCAGTTCAATTAAGTCCCACAGTCAATCGTTTCACTGTTAAAAGCGATGCAACCTAGTAATATCAGAAAAATATCGCTAAATACATGTTGGTACGAATATGTGACGCAACCGTTGTAACTCAAACGGACTGATACCGTTAGAAAGTCAATGAAATGTAGTTTTTGAAACTGTCTCTATTTCTTCAGCGCGCGCTAACGGCTAGGATTGGTCCCACAGTAAAAAATGACTTATTTATCTAAATTTTTAAATAAAGCGCTACCACAGCGCCCAGTGTAATCGCTGAGTTCCAGCAATCATGTCAAATTAAGAAGAATGTTATTTCTTGGAGTCCAATTGTCTCATTTATCACATTTATAAGGTCAAAGTCCAAAATCAGTTCAATTAAGTCCCACAGTCAATCGTTTCACTGTTAAAAGCGATGCAACCTAGTAATATCAGAAAAATATCGCTAAATACATGTTGGTACGAATATGTGACGCAACCGTTGTAACTCAAACGGACTGATACCGTTAGAAAGTCAATGAAATGTAGTTTTTGAAACTGTCTCTATTTCTTCAGCGCGCGCTAACGGCTAGGATTGGTCCCACAGTAAAAAATGACTTATTTATCTAAATTTTTAAATAAAGCGCTACCACAGCGCCCAGTGTAATCGCTGAGTTCCAGCAATCATGTCAAATTAAGAAGAATGTTATTTCTTGGAGTCCAATTGTCTCATTTATCACATTTATAAGGTCAAAGTCCAAAATCAGTTCAATTAAGTCCCACAGTCAATCGTTTCACTGTTAAAAGCGATGCAACCTAGTAATATCAGAAAAATATCGCTAAATACATGTTGGTACGAATATGTGACGCAACCGTTGTAACTCAAACGGACTGATACCGTTAGAAAGTCAATGAAATGTAGTTTTTGAAACTGTCTCTATTTCTTCAGCGCGCGCTAACGCTAGGATTGGTCCACAGTAAAAAATGACTTATTTATCTAAATTTTTAAATAAAGCGCTACCACAGCGCCCAGTGTAATCGCTGAGTTCCAGCAATCATGTCAAATTAAGAAGAATGTTATTTCTTGGAGTCCAATTGTCTCATTTATCACATTTATAAGGTCAAAGTCCAAAATCAGTTCAATTAAGTCCCACAGTCAATCGTTTCACTGTTAAAAGCGATGCAACCTAGTAATATCAGAAAAATATCGCTAAATACATGTTGGTACGAATATGTGACGCAACCGTTGTAACTCAAACGGACTGATACCGTTAGAAAGTCAATGAAATGTAGTTTTTGAAACTGTCTCTATTTCTTCAGCGCGCGCTAACGGCTAGGATTGGTCCACAGTAAAAAATGACTTATTTATCTAAATTTTTAAATAAAGCGCTACCACAGCGCCCAGTGTAATCGCTGAGTTCCAGCAATCATGTCAAATTAAGAAGAATGTTATTTCTTGGAGTCCAATTGTCTCATTTATCACATTTATAAGGTCAAAGTCCAAAATCAGTTCAATTAAGTCCCACAGTCAATCGTTTCACTGTTAAAAGCGATGCAACCTAGTAATATCAGAAAAATATCGCTAAATACATGTTGGTACGAATATGTGACGCAACCGTTGTAACTCAAACGGATACCGTTAGAAAGTCAATGAAATGTAGTTTTTGAAACTGTCTCTATTTCTTCAGCGCGCGCTAACGCTAGGATTGGTCCCACAGTAAAAATGACTTATTTATCTAAATTTTTAAATAAAGCGCTACCACAGCGCCCAGTGTAATCGCTGAGTTCCAGCAATCATGTCAAATTAAGAAGAATGTTATTTCTTGGAGTCCAATTGTCTCATTTATCACATTTATAAGGTCAAAGTCCAAAATCAGTTCAATTAAGTCCCACAGTCAATCGTTTCACTGTTAAAAGCGATGCAACCTAGTAATATCAGAAAAATATCGCTAAATACATGTTGGTACGAATATGTGACGCAACCGTTGTAACTCAAACGGACTGATACCGTTAGAAAGTCAATGAAATGTAGTTTTTGAAACTGTCTCTATTTCTTCAGCGCCGCTAACGGCTAGGATTGGTCCACAGTAAAAAATGACTTATTTATCTAAATTTTTAAATAAAGCGCTACCACAGCGCCCAGTGTAATCGCTGAGTTCCAGCAATCATGTCAAATTAAGAAGAATGTTATTTCTTGGAGTCCAATTGTCTCATTTATCACATTTATAAGGTCAAAGTCCAAAATCAGTTCAATTAAGTCCCACAGTCAATCGTTTCACTGTTAAAAGCGATGCAACCTAGTAATATCAGAAAAATATCGCTAAATACATGTTGGTACGAATATGTGACG